>PVIC010000872.1:0-105176 GCA_004025085.1 Thryonomys swinderianus | reverse complement strand
TGTGTAGTATGAGGAGGTAGGTGGGGCCTTTGGAAGGTAGCTAAGCATAGTCATGGAGGTCATGGAGGACCTCATGATGGGATCCATACTGCCCTAAAAGAGAGTTCTCTCATCCCTTTCTGCCACAGGAGAAGACAACTGGAAGTCAGCAATCTGCAAGTGAGAAGACCCTTGCAAGACCCCAGCCATGCTGCTACCCTCATCTCAGGCTCCAGTTCTGAGAAAGTGAGAAATAAATCTGTTTTTCTTTGACTGCCCAGCGTTTGGCACCTTGTTCGAACAGCCAGAGGTGGCCAAGACTTCCCCAAATTTAGGCAGCTTTCTGTAGCAGATAACTGTTGTGACTCTAGGCATTGCATACATGTTTCAGACAGCACAAAAAGCATTGTCAAGTAGATCTCTCCTTATCCCAGTCTCATGAAAGGAGTTTCCTGGGAACTATTTTGTCAGAACAGAATTGTATGATTCTGGGAAACTGTCTAAAAAAATGCAAACAGGATCAATATCACTGATTCAGGATATGGATTTTAGAAGCACAAAAAATAAGGAGTGTGGTGAGCAAAAACCTGCCTTGTGCGGCTGTGGGAATGGAGAGAGGCAGTAGGCTTGTACCACATCTGCCCCTCCCCCTCTTACTCTGTGCACTCTTCTGTCCTGCAGACCAGCTTTCTCTACCCATGGGAAACTGCCTCTACCCATAGGAAATGTCTCTCAGTCCTGCATCTCACACTCATGCAGGGTTGTCTCAGTTATTTTCTCACTGCTGGAACAGAAGACTCAACACCTTTAGGATAAAGGGTTTATTTCAGCTCTCAGCCAGCAGAGGTTTCAGTCCTAGCCAGCGGGCTCCAAGGTAGAGTGGCCCACAGAGGGCATCACAGAGGTGAAACAGTCTATGGCAGGGTAATCAGGCAGGCAAGGAGGCAGCAAGGCTTCCTTCCCTTCCTATCCTATCTAAACTACAAGCCTATTGGTTGGTACCATTCACACCAGGTTATATTTCCCATCATCCACACCCAGATCTCTGCTAAACCAATCACTGCACTGACTTAGTTTTCACACTGTTTAGATCCAGCCACCTCTCAAAAGCCCCACCTATGAGCACATGAGGATTTGGGGGGACATCTAGGTATAAGCCATAACAAAGGAAAAGGAACTGCTCTCTCTGCTCAGTACAAGGTTAAGCCCAAAGCAGAGACACAAGAAGGCCCAGGCTTGGGAAGCTCGGGACAGAGGTGGCTAAGGCGAGACACATGACTGCAGTGGTGAGAGACCAGAACTAGCAGTCCTGCAGCTCGAGTGAGATGTGTCCCACAAATTGTTTCTCAGTGGCCAGAGAGCTGCGATCTTAGAGGAAAACAGGAGTCCGGGGGATGGGGTTGTGGAAGGATTGTTGTTAGGAGAAGGGGAACAGGCTGTGGGCCTCATCCCCCGCAGGGCTGCCTCCCTCATTGTCTCCACATTGGAAGCAAAGGGCACCCCTGGCAGCATGGTTTCAGATGCTGTCACTGTGGCCAGCGGTCTATAGAAAACAGCTGCTGAAGGGATTAGAACTTTGGAACTGCCCTTCACGAGAAACAGAGTTTCAGGAAAGAGACACAGGAAAGGAAGGTGGACGGCAGACCTGAGAGGGCTCTGCAGGGTTCTGCATGTGGGCATCAGGCCCAGTGGGTGCTCCATCTTCCAAGAGCCCTGCTGAATAAGAGGAGGTGAGAGGGATGAGCGTGTGCCCCCGCTCCACCCCTGATGGGCAACGCTTCGCCCCAAGGATACTGACTGCCTTCTTGGGGCTGGGTACCCAGGGCGTCTTGCATCGTTTTCCTCATGACAAGTTGGGAGGACAAGTGCAGTGTGAGGTCCACAGAAGCTGCCTGAGGTCCAGTCTTTGCTTGGCGCGCCCTGTGGCACTGGGGTGGCTGATGGATCCCAAGGTGGGTTCTGGGAAAAGGGGCGCAGAGACAGTGAGGCAGAGGCAACCGAGGCGGTACCTATAATGGCCAGACATATATACTCGTTGCTCTCCTTCCACTGCAGGCAAATGCTCACTCTGAGGGTTCTGTGGGTGAGGTGCTTCCAGGGAGGGAAACACTGACAGGCCTGCGTCCTTAAAAAGCAGAAAATACAAGCCTAGTTAGGAAAGCAGGATATGCTGCTTACGCAAAGATAACCGACAGGGTGGGTCAACACACTGAAAGACACAGCTCCGCAAACACTAAGCACAGACATGCTTGCATTTATTCTGTTCTCGCTCAAAACCATTTCTAGGGTCTGGGGCCGGAGAGTTAGCTCAGTGGTTCCAGGGCCTGCCTCACAAGTGCAAGGTCCTGAGTTTGATCCCCTATAACCACATACAATCCTGGGCTTGGTGACTCACGCCCACCAGCACTCAATACCACATACCACAGTGCCGGGCATGGTGGCTCACGCCTGTAATCCCAGCACTCGGGAGGCAGAGGCAGGAAGATTGCTGAGTTCAAGGCTTGCCTGGGCTACATAGTGAGCTCAGGGCCAGCCTGAACTACAAAGTGAGACCCTGTCTCAAAAAAAAAAAAATTTCTAGGGTCTGCTGACCAGTGAGAGAGCGGAAGACCCATGCAGGGTCGTGGAGTATAGTCTACAAACATTTGTCATCATGAATCCTCTCAGAACATGTCAGTTGGTATTTGCACATTTGTGTAGTAAGATCTGTAAGTAAGTATGCTCATTTCTCTCTCAGGGTGTGAAGAGATGGTTTTTGAGGAACATCATGGGTGAATATTAATTCCCTCAGGTTTTCTTCCTTGATATATTTAGAATGTGGACTATACCCAGAGTGCTGTCTGTCAGCACGAACAGTGTTGTGACTGCGTCCCACTGCCAGTCACCTGAGCCATCCCTACAGAGAACTGAAGAGAAGTCAAGCAGTCCAGTGTGGAATCTCCATCCTTCCACATGCCAGCTGCGTGACCTTGGTCTCGTCCCCACCACGTGGGCCCTCGGTGTCCTTGGGGATGAGCACATGGAGCCATGTCACACCTGCTTCGCAACACAGCATCCCAGTGACGTTCTACAGCCATGTGAATCATTTCACAGTGAAAAACACTTTCTCAAGATTTAGACCAAGAGAATCATTCAAACCTTTGTTCCTCTCACCCATGATGGAGACTTGCATAGAAAAGAAATGGCTTTGTAAATTTTGAAGTACATTTGACTACCAAGGGAAGCATAAAGTGAAAAAAACTAGCTAATTTAATGTAACAACAATATGATACCTTGTACAAAGTTAGAGGCAGCTACTGCCCTAAAGCTTTCCCTACGGTCTTCGGCCCTTGGGTCCATCCAGCAACTGCTCCATTCACCTGCTTGAGATATATTGGCATTTAAGTTTGAACTGTAAGTTTCTGCCTTCATTTAAAGCAACTCTACCTTTAGTTTGTAAAACACAACATTCTTCTGAAAGAATAATATTCTTCTTCATGTCCTGTAATCTAAAAACAGAAGCATGTTGGGAATTCCTTGAAAATTCAGACCGAATTACTGGAAAGGCAGAAAGGCAAAAAAGCCAAGACAAACAAAGAAAAATTCCACCATATCCCACTGCCTGTCAACCCTGCTGGCATCATTGAAATTCCACCTTGAGCTCAATCTACATGAATTTAAAAATTCTGTACTTTTGGAGATCTTGGAAAAGTTAAGACAGCTTTCTTACTAAATTTCAAAACTTCCTCAATGCAAATAATTATTTAAGAATTTTACCTCATTTTTCATTCTGTGAGTAATAAGGTAGGAGGATAACAAATTGATATCATCAAGCCATCAACTCAAGCTAAGATCTCTCTTGCCTTTCCAGTTCTGCAGGTCCATTGCAAGTGCCCCTTAATTACCCTTCAACCCTCGGGCAAGCAAAGGTTTAAGGCAAATAACTGGCTTTCTCTCTGATAAGAACAATGCTTGTATTTCAGCTGCCACAGAATGGGTTTGTTTATATTTACAGCAGCAGTCATTTTTGATTCTGACAATCCCTTTTTGACACTGGTGAAGTTCTGAAAACCATAGATAGCACTTACCCCTTACTTGCAAGAGAGAAAGGAAGTCTGTTTCCACTCCTGGGTCTGTTCATCCACCAGTTCACTGAGCACCGGCTGTGTGTCCCAGGCACTGGGGATGGGTAGGGGTCTTGTATACTTGCACGTCTCAGGCCCTACATGCTAGCTGAATGTGGGCCTATACATAAAACCAGTAAGTGTAAGAGCATAAGAAGGAAATAGAGCTGGGAGAAAAGCTAAGTGGAGGAGGAGGGGAAGGGCTGGGGCTTCCACTTATGTAATGTGGCCCAAGAAGGCTTCATTGAAAAGGGAGCCTTGGAAATCCTTCAGGAAGGGCCAAGAAGACAGCACTAAATCTGTGATCAGGCATGAATGTCTGGACAAAAGGGGCCTAGGAAGAGGCAGGGGTGAGTGGGGAGATGGGAGGGAAAAGAGGGGAAGTAAAAAAGGGATCGAGATGAATACTTGTGTGTACCAATTCCTTGTGATGAATGTACTTATAGTGTATCACAGACATGTGCTAATACAAGTGGGAAGAAGAAAAGAGAAATAGCAAAAAAATTATAGCACAGTGACGTGGGAGGCAGAAGAGGAAGTGATTGGGCAAGTACTGGCTGGGCAGCCACTGGCTGTCCCACGGGTGTTTGGTGCTGTCGTGAACTGTGTCTTGTCCTTAGAGCTAGGGTGAGGCAGTGTGAGGCCCCACTAAAAAGCTGACAGAAGAGGAAGAAGAGGATCCCACTGGCACTGTCAGAGGGCAAACTGGAAGCAGAGAAGTCCCTCGGGCAGGCAATAATCCAGGGGAGGTGAGAGCAGGGCTTGAACCAGGTGGTGAGTAGGAATTAGAGGGTCAGTGACCTACTTTTAAGTAGACTCACTAGGTTGAATCTTGACAGTTTGGCTGTGAGATGTGAGGCCACGGGAGCTGAGTGGGGACTCTGGGTTCCAGGCTGCATCCTGGGAAGCCAGAGCTGCCCTTACTGATAGAGCAGGGTGTGGGACAGGAGAGGGCACTACATTCCCAGGAGGTGCACTAGGGATGCTGCCAGACACCCTGGTGGAGGGACGAGGAGTAGCTGGATGCACCAGTCACAGTGCAGAGGGTCCAGACACCCAGCACCATGAGGATGGGGAACTGGTGGGATGGGGGGGAAACCAGGACTCCATGGTGAGCCGGAAGCCATCAGAGAAATGGGCCAGTCCACTGGGACAAGCGCTGCTCCCAGTGGGGCATAGAAGACAATGCTGAAAGTGATAGAGTCACTGTCCACTGCGATACAGGAGGGACAGATCACTGAGGAAGCCCAGAAGTTGGGAGGGAGCGAGAAGCAGTGACATCTACATGGGTGTGTGAAGAGAGGTGCTGCTATGGTGTGACCAAACAGCAACTGTGCCCTTCCAGTGTGTTTATGTGTGTGTGTGTGTATGCGTGTGTGCATGCACGTGTGTGTGTGCTCTCAATATGCACAGGGCTATCCTCTACCTAGAGACACAAACAACAATATCCAGCAAAGTCCCCAAATCTAATGGACAGGTTGAGTTTCCATAGCCATCATGCATCACATTACCCTGCTATTTAGCAGTGACGTCTGTAGCTATAAACTGACCATGGGCCACAATGCTGGCATGAAGCTGTCCTTAAACACATAACCTGCTAAACAGCATCACTGAGAAGAAGCTGAGGGGCATTCGGGGTTGGGCTTTTCTCCTTCCCAAAACCTTGGTTTGGGGCCAAGGTGTTATGGTGGAAAATGGCTGGAAAATTCCACCTGTGCATTTGCCTGGGAAAAATAATGAAGTTTTTAAGTTTTAAAAAATACACTTGGTCTTCCATCTGAGTGGGCGGATGGAAATGGGTAAAAGGGTATCATTTCCAGCTGATATATTTATGTAGGGAAACTAGGGAAATATCTCAAAATAAACAGCCTAAATAGTTAGGCAAATTTAAATTTTTCCCTGAAATGTTTACTGTCCTTATTATTTTTTCACTGAACCTTTACTTAATGTACATGAAAATTAGATTAAGTCCATTTGAGTCATTTAGAGCTTGTTTTTTCCAAGAGTTACTTGCTGTAGATGCAAGGTCAGGAAAAACCCAAATAGCTTCTTAAAATCTTAATGATTTGATGGCAATAAAAGGTTTGTAAAGAACATGCCTAGAAGTGGTGACCATGTTACAGATGCCCCCCCCCCGAATAAGCGTGGACTGCAGACAGGGTGTATGTACAACATCCAGAGTTGAACTTGCATTTGAACTTCATACTATCTACCAGTGTAACATGCCTTCAGTTACAGCCTTGGCTGTTTGTAGAAGTCATTTCAGTTCTATAGTTCCCACAAATTAAAAGAAAGGGGTTCATGTGCTTGCTTCAGCAACACATACTCTAAAAGAAAGGGGTTCATTATTTGATATCATGGGATAAAGAAAAGACACATCTAGCATTCCTCACCCATCTTTGTGGTCGCAGCAGCCTGGCCCAAAGCAACCAGGTCTGGCTTTCTACTGGTCCTCACTGGATGGATGCAGGTAGTCAGAGAGGTGATGTCAATGGTCTCTCAAAGATTGGCTGGGCTATTGCTCAAGGAATACTACCCAATAAGAAAAAAATGAATTACTGATACATGAGTACATAGATTAACCCTAAAATAAATGTCTGCTTTAAAGCAACCAATTCCCCTCATTACTGTCACCAAAACCAGAATATATGCCATATAATTCCATTGATACAACATTCTAGATAGTGCAGACTAATCCACAGTGACCAAAAGCAGCTGGGAGTTTGCTTGGAGTCAGAGCTGGATGGAGAGGTTGCTGAGGGTGTGCAGAGTGCTGGGACCAGACGGATGTCCTCATCATGGTCTGGTGAGGTTTTCATAGATATCACAATACATCCGATGGTACTCACCATCAGATAAACAGGGGCAGTTGAACTGTGACAGTTACACCTCAACAACACCCTTTAAAAGAGAACTGCTAGTCATTAATGTCAGGTAAAAATTAAAATAGACCCATGTATAACACATATATAAAAGATCATGCTGTTAGAAACAAGGGGTTGGTGGAGAGCTACATTGATCTAGAACACAGGATAAAACCAGATCCAAATCAGTGAATCAGAGAAGTTCAAAGGAAAATAAAGACAAAGAAGAGATTCAGGCTTTGACCTGGATCTGGGGAAGATTTCAGGAAAGAAGCAGTTCTGAAAAGAAGCCATGAAAGTTGGAAGGATGTGCTCATGGTGAGGTTTCCACGGGTGTCAAAATGTATCAGATGGTGAATATCTTCAAACTGATGGCAGTTCACACAGGTCCATTCCAACAGAATGGCAAGGAAGGAAGGAATGCCAGAGACCAATCTGTAATGCATAGGTTTGGGAAAGTTCATGAATTGGGTTCAAAGGCAACATCCCTCCTTTGGGTGCTCTGCTTTGCTCTGTGGATATTCAGATTTATAAGCAGACATTGTACTTTATTTCCAAATGTGAACTTATGTTTGAGTGTTGTCCATTCACTCATTCCGTCATTGCACCAATCTTTTAAAAGCGTCTACCACTGGTGTATCTGGTTATGTGCATCTGTAGAAAACTAGTCTTCAGAAGAAGGACTAACTTTTCTTTTTTTCCCCCTTTATTGAGTTTATTGGTATACTTTGGTTATACATTACGTTCACATTCATCATTGAGAATTTGTACCTGTACATGACAGATCTCAATTCTCATTTCTTTCCCATTCCCCTGCCCTCCCTTCCCCTCAACCCCCTATATACATAAGCATTGTTTCTGTTTTTGTTTTCACCATCAAATTTTTTCTTTCTCTTCTTTGCCTTCTCCTGCTCCAACAGTTACCATTTCCCTTTAAGCATTTTTTTCCTACTTCATAATACCTATCATACATTCTAGACCTCACTTACATCTTCAGTTTCTCATACTAGAGAAATAATGTGGTATGTACACATCTGTGTCCTATTTATTTCACTTATAAATATGTCCTCAAGATACATCTATTTGAGTATAAATGACTCAAATTTATCATTCTTTGTGGCTAATACTTCATTTTAATTTTTTTTTAAAAACCCCACATCTTATTTTTCTAGTCTCCTGTTGATAAGCACTTGGGTTGGTACCAAGATTTAGCTATCACAAACTTAGGGGCTATAAACATGGAATACATATATCAGTGTGATATGATGCTTTTAATTCTTTCATGTATATACCTAGCAAGGGACTAGCACGGCCAAATGGGACTTGTAATCCTAGGTTTTTGAGGAATCTCCACACTGATTTCCATAGTGGCTGCACCAGCCTACATTCCCACCAACAGTGGAGAAGGGTCCCTCTCTCCCCACAACCCTGCCAGCCTTTGTAGTTGGTTGATTTCATGATAGCAGTCATTTTTCTGGAGAGAGATGGAATCTCTTCAGGATGTTTTCATCTGCATTTCTTGAATGACCAGTGTTGTTTGTATCTTCATCTCGAATGGCCAGTGATGTTGAACATTTTTTCATAATGTTTCTTTGATGCTTTTGCTTCTTCATCCAAAAAATGTCTGTTCATTTTCAGATGCCCATTTTTGAATTGGGTCTTTAAATTTGGGAAGTTTGATTTTTTAAAGTTCTTTATATATTTTAGATAGTAGTTCTTTGTTTGAGGAGCAGCTGATAAAAGTATTTTTGTTGGCTGTGTTTTTGCTCTGTTGGTGATTTCTCTTGCTGTGCAGAAGCTTTTTAATAAGAAGAGATCCCAGTTGTTGATTCTTTCTGTTGGTTCCCATGCTTTAACTAGTTCTTTTCAACTAAAAGTCCTTTCAAAATGGTTAAGGGAATAGAATTTCTTTGGCTCTGAAATAATTTGTAGCTTCTTTTGAGTACTCAAAGTGTTTTACTATAAAGTTTATACATTCTTCTAATTATATAAGAATTACATATTCAAATATAATATTTATTAAATGTACAAAGAAAGAATAATTTATATTTGTGCAGCACCAGGTAACTACGTTAATATTTGGGTGTTTACTAGTAGGATTTTAATATACTTCTAAACTTAGTGCTGACAAACAGCAGCACATACACATTTTTATTTATTTTCAAGATTATTTCTGTATCCCTAAAGGTCACTTACTTGGTGACTAGGGCTGTGTCTACTTTGTATCTGGGGAATTACATCTGCTTGAGTACACAGCTTTATCAGAGCATTATACAAGAAATCATCACCCACCCCACTGAGCTAGATAGATTTTTGTTTGTATATCTGTGTGTGATGCCTGTGTTTATTTTAGGTTTTTACCTAATGTTCTCACATGAGTGATTGTTTAGATGGATAAAGGACACAAATCAATCCTGTATTAGTCACAAATAATATCCAACATTGTTACTTAATTATTACTATATTATGCTGCACTTAAAATCAGCTAGTGAAGAACTATGCATTGTCAACTCCATTTGAGACTTAACAAGGCTTCCGGGGTTCAGCTTCCTGACACCATCTTTTGGGATGATGAGGTTTTTCTATGGAAATGTGTGCATTTGATGAATGCTAATTACATAGTTCCAAATCTTCTTTAGCCAATCCACTTGCAGCTGTTATCCAAGTTATTTTGTAAATGTCTGAAACAGCTGTCAACATTCTGTGGGGAAAGCTCTTCAATCAATGAATTGACAGAATGCAATACTTAGATTTTTCCGAGCAGAAGGCAAGAGAACATAATATACATCTATTTAGTGATGTAGCCAGCAATGAAAGGGAAAGAATGACACTGCTGTTGTGCCTTAGAGCATTGAAGAGCACTTTCATGCTTATAGGCATGGAAAATATCACAAGAGCTGCACTTGGGAGGGAGACCTAAAAGTTGAATGGGGTACTGGCATGTCCTGAGGACACAAGTGGAGCAGTCTTATTTCCCATCAATAAGAATGCTTCTAGTGGGTATAGCAGTGCTGTAAATCATAATTTAATTAAAACTGTAGTACTTGTTGATGTTATTTGTTTATTGTCTCAATAAAACATTTTTTAACAGATGACATCTGGACATTTTGCTTAATTTCATACTTTCCCTTTTCTCTATAAAGTTCTTCAGGAAATCTAATTGTTGAAAAATTATCAGACTCAAAGCTTCAGGGAGTGAGATTTTTTACTCAGTGCTGCATGCGGTTCTTGGATGACCCCCAAAACCCACATGGCAAAGGTTTGGTACCTAGGAAGGCTGTGGGAAGGGTGTGGACCTGTTAAGAGGTGGGGCTTTGGGGAGGAAGTGAGTTCACTGGTGGCGGGGTCTATGAAAGACTCCGCCCCTTCCTCACGCTTGTCTTCCTGCCCTGAGATGAGCGGTCTTCTCTGCTGTGTGCTCCCTGCCCTTCTCTGCTGCCTCACCACAGGTCCAAAGCATGGGACTGGCCAGCACGGAATGGAAGCTCCAAAACCAAGAACCAAAATCAATTGTTTCTCTTTTTTAGTTCATTACCTTAGGTGTTTGTTGTAGGGATAGAAACCTGACCTGCATTCAGCCTCAGCCTCAAAATGTCACCAAAGAACTGACTTGTGCTGGCCTCACTGCAGCACCAGAGGGACCACTTCTGAAGAGGAGGCTCTCTGAGTACATCTCACCTTGATCTGGCCTCTCTGCTCCTCCACTAGACCTGGAGCCTGAAGTGGGAAAACAGTCCTCCGATAGTGTACTGCTTTCTGGGTCCTCACGAATCAGACATTTAATTGAATCCACTATTTCTTTCACCTGCAAGTAGTCCCCAAATGATTTTTGAACCACCGCAATCTCATTAAAAAATAACTCAACATTTTCCCTCCAAGAAGAGAAATCCTCATCCACTGTGACTCTTCATGTAACCACATCCCTGCATGGACAGTGCTCACTTCTCATCTGCCACTCATCAAAGGACGCAGTCAGGACGTTAAGGTTGGAAAGGTTTGCCTGGTTAAGTTTTCTGGCAGAACACACGCACTCCCCTCTGCAATCCGGAGTGGTTACTGGGGACCATGTGTGCAGATGTGTTCCTCTGCTGTCGTTTTCTAGTAGATGGAACCCAGGGCACCACTGTGTGATTTTCCTGGGCAACTTGTAAAAGTCCATAAAATAAATTTTAACTTTCAACCAAAGGTTAAAAAGAGAAGGCATGCCAGGTGTGGTGGCACACTTCTTGTCATCCTGGAACTCTGTTAGGTTGAGACGGGAGGACCACACACACACACACACACACACGCATGCGCGCACACACAAGCACTTGCCTGGGGAGAATGTCTGCCATGACTGTTCTGGAACTCATCTAGGATCTACTAAAAACTTGCACCGTGCATTGCAGTTCATTTACTGTTCTCTTCAGTGTCTGGCATGGTAGCAGCTCCCCATCCCGAGCCCCTGGCACCCAGGAGACAGTGTGGTCAGCAAGGACTTTGTCATCCAAACCCCAGAGCTCCACGTTCGCCTGCCACTTGTCCCCTGGCTTCAGAGCTTCAGACACAGGCTTGGAGCCTTGCTGCCCCCTCCCTGTGCGGCCTCAGCTTGTTCTCTTCCTGCACTGAGTTCTGAGAACTGATGGTGCCAGTGACTTTTAACTCTGTCTTGTGCTCCCCCTGCCCTGTCTTCAGTTTTGCTTGCTTTTGAACCAGATACCAAACACCAGGACGTTTTAAAGTAACTACATATTATAACTTATATGTAAATGTCTCACCAAAGCTTCACGTACCCATAAGTGGGACTTTGGGGGAGGCAATTGGATCATGAGGACGTGAACTCACAGGGGGATTACTCCACTGATGAGTTTCCAGAGAAATGCGATGTTGGGAGGTGGGTCTTGCCTGGGCTCCCTTGCTCCTCCCTATACTCTCTCGGCTTCCTGTCTGCTATGCTGTGAGCAGCTCTCCTCAACCAGGCCCCTCTGCCAAACTTTCCAGATTTAACAAAATATATAAACATCCAAAGGACAAAGAATTCCAAACAGTACAAACGCAGAGACCCTACTATGGGAGACATCAGTAGGCAGTGGAAAGACAAAGACTGCAGCAAAGTAGAAGCCACTCCCCACAAAAGGACCCCAGTGCATCTATCAGCACATTTCTCCTAAGAAACACTCAAGGCCAGAGGTCAGTGAGCTGCTAAAATTAAGGATCAGGCAGAACCCTATGGCCAGCAGAACTGTCCCCCAGAGTTAGGGGCGATTGAGGCCCACCCAGATAGCAGCTGTCATCAAAAAAACACCAACTCAGAACAAGTGCTGGACAGGCAGGGAGGAGAAGCCTTCTACACTGTTCGTGGGAACATAAACTGGTACAACCACTACAGGAATCAGTATGGCTATCCCTCGGAAAACTAAAACTAAAAATTTCATTTGATCCAGCTATTCTCCTTTTAGCTAATTTTATTTGACCCATTCCAGGTATCTTCTAGAAGGAGCTAAAGATATCACATTGCAGAGATCTATGCGCACTCATGGTTATAGCACCACAACTCATAATAGCTAAATCTTGGAAGTGGCCTCTGTGTCCATCCACAGAGGAGAGGATAAAACTATGTGATATTCACACACAATAAAACTACCTCACCATAAAGAAGGATAAACTTGGATCATTTTTAGGAAAACTGATTCACTTGAGACCATAATGTTAAATGAAATAAGACAAACACACAATATCACATGGTTTCTCTATATAAGAAACATAAAGTACACATAAACTAGAGAGCAAACAATAGAACAGGAAACAAGGAGATGAGATTTTTGCAAATGGGAAGGAGGCCAAGAGACAGATTAAATGGGGAAGGGAAAAAGCAAGGGGCTTACAAAGAATTAAGACGTGTTATGTATAGGTACCTAAGCCACAGGATGAATGTAACTGTTTTGTACTAATAAAAAAACTAAAGGAAAACAAAAGAAGCTGCAGGAATTGAATCAGTGGGTCTGTGTGTGGAATTGCTGAAGGGTCGTGCAGTGTGATCTACACACTAGATGATAACTCAAAACAATCCAAAATTTGCTGTCAGTGAAGATAAGGGGGGGTGATTATAACAGCAAACTAGTATTGCAATACAAGCTTATAACTGTACTTTTTGTTTCCAAAAAATTAGAAACTAATAAATCCTTTAGAAAATTAATTGAAAAGTTGCTGTTATAATTGTGATTCATAACATCACATTTTGTTTTCTACATAACTTAGGGGTCTAATGCATTAAAGTATAATTATTGGTTTATGTTTTGGATACACAATATGAAAAGAAAACTTAATGACATTGATCTTTAAAAGGGGGAATTGGGTGCTAAAAGAGCAGTTCCATTGTCACTAATGCAATATAAATTTAAATTAGAGTGAGAGAACTTTAAGATAATCGGTAACCCCACAATAACTGCAAGAAAATATTTGTAGACTATTTCACAAAAAGAAAGGAGAACAAAATCAAATTATTTAAATGCAAAAAGTTCAACTAGATAAAAAAAGACAAACATATAAGAAACAGATGAAGAACTTAAGGCATGTAGAAAATAAAGAGCAAAATGACCAAAGTCCCTCTTGATTGGTCATTAATTTGAATGTCAGTGAATTCGACTCATGAATTAAAGACAGAGACCATCATGAAGCATACAAATAAAATAATCCACATATGTACTATCTCTAAGAAATGCATTTTAGATCAAGGAACGCAAATCAGTTGAAAGGGAAAAACTGGCAAAATATTTTCCATGCCAATGGTAGCCACATAAGATCTTTATCTAAAAAGCATGAAAGCCACCTACATTCCCATCAATGAGTGAATGGAGAAGCAAAGTGTAGTCCACACTGACAATGAATTCTTATTCAGCCTTTCAAAGGAAAGAATTTCTGGCACATGTTACAGTGTGGAGGAATCCTGAAAACATGCTAAAGAAAAAAATAGGCCAGCACAAAAAGACAAGCCATTCCATTCCATTTATTAAATTCAAAGACAGAAAGTTGCAGGGTGGTCTCCAGGAATGTCAGGGAAGGGAGAGATGCAGTATTACTGATCAATATCATAGACTCTGTCTTGCCAGACCAAAAATTCTGGATTTGGAAGTTGATGATGGTTGTATAAAAACATGAATGCACCTGACAGTGTTATCCTATGCCTCCTAAAAGAGTTAATGCAGTAAATATTCGATACATGTGTTTCATCACCATTTAAAGAAGCAGAAGATGCTCAGCAGGGTAGTACATACCTGTAATCCCAGCACTCACGAGGCTGAGGCAGGAGGATTGTCACAAGGCTGAGGCTGTCCTGGACTACACAGTGAGTTCAAGACCAGTCTGAAGTGCATAGTCATACTCTATCTGGAAAAAAGAAAGGAAGGAAGGAAGGAAGGAAGGAAGGAAGGAAGGAAGGAAGGAAGGAAGGAAGGAAGGAAGGAAGGAAGGAAGGAAGGAAGGGAGGAAGGAAGGAATAAGAGGAAGAAGAAGAAAGGGAGACACTACTATCAAGCTAGAAGAGAAAATATTAACATGCAAAGGATACTAAGCCAATAAATAAAGGAAATTGTCATGGAAAGGATACAAGAGATTTCTCAGCCAAATACTTTTTCTAAATCCTTATTTACTTCCTAGAACATTTAAGGAATAACTGTGTTTTTACCACTAATCTAGCTATATCACAATTTATTTTCCCTATGAAGTATTTGTCTTTGTATTTATTTGTTATTGTATACGTAGATTTTTTTTAATGTTAACACTTTTCCATTGTTAACATATTCTTAGGAGCTAAAAAGTACACATCTATACCTCCAAATTTAACACTGTTTCTGGCATGCTAAAAATTTAATTAGATTGTCCCAGGAACCAAAGATGTTTAAAATGCTTTGAGAAACACAAATTATTGAATAAGTCTAAGGTAAAAATTTTGTTGTAGGCATGGCTTATAAATCTAATTTTGAAAATTTTTATTAAATATAAATCTGTAAAAGTAAAAGATAGTACTGTGTGTAGTGTATAGTAAAGTTTTCTTTTTTTGAGACAGGGTCTCGCTTTGTAGTTCAGGCTGGCTCTGAGCTCACTATGTAGCCTAGGCAAGATTTGAACTCAGCAATCCTCCTGCCACTGCCTCCCAAGTGCTGGGATTACAGGCGTGAGCCACCACACCTGGCTGCAGTAAATTCATTTTAATTCCTAACGATGCTGAACTTTTAATACTTCAGTTAAATAATCATTACAATAATTCCTTTATACAAATGCACAGATGCTGGATCTGCAAAGAAAGTAAAATAGAAGTTTATATAGATACCTAAATAGAAAATGAAACACCAATAAATCTTTTAAAGAATAAGCAGAAAAACCAAAGAATGAACTGGAAATAAAGAAAAGAAACATTTGCCCCCCAGCTGAAGTTTTCCTGTTTATCCTCTCTCTCACACCACAGAAACAAAGCCAAATCAAGGACAAGCTGTTTGGAAACTCCCATGAAAATCTGATAAGAATGTATACTACACCTGATCTTAGCCAAAAGGCCAAGAAGCGATTCTCCCATGATAATCATTAGTTTGATTAATCATGTATTTCCTGTGCTCCAAGAGGTCCAATGTTTGTTCTGGTTTAGAAAGGATTTTTCTGCAGGGTTAAAAATCTTTAATGAAACTGATCTGAACAATAAAAAAAGATAGAGGAATGAGGGAAGCTCAGTGGTGGAACAGTTGCCTAGCAAGGCCCTGAGTGCGATCCCTAGCACCAAACACACACGTGTGCACACATATGCACACACTCACACACACACACACGAGAAGGGAAGATGGACCTATTAGACAACTACATGGTCGCCCACTATGCTGAGTTAACTAAGCATCAAGACCCTGTCAGCTGCAGTCTAAATAGAAGTGCATACAAATGTCCTTATACATTCTCTGTTTAGGAAAAGAAAAAAATTAGTAAAAGACACTATGTATATGGCCCAAAATTTGGGAGCAGTCAATATGCAAAGATGAGCCACTGAAAAGATACAGGCAGGAAAGAAAGACAATTTACAGTTGCCACCGCCACTTGTGGTCAAGTGTGCGCTGACTGTCTAGTATGTGCTGGGCACATCTTGGGCTGGGAGCACAATATGAACAAGACCAGCAAGGGACCTACCCTCAAGTGGTTTTGGAAGGACCTCAAGGTCAGCTCCCCAAGCCCCCCTGCAGATGTTTAAGCAACACCCCTATTAGGTGTGGCAAAAACAGTGGGTGAGCGGCAACTTCATCCCTATTTTCTTCCTTTAATGAACCTTTGAGCTCCTGGTTAGGTAATGGATGCTGCTTGGAAAACTGTCAGCAGCAGAGCATTGGGCACAACAGTTTAAAATTCACTTCTTTCCTACACGGCTAAGACAGAAAGTTGGAACTCTCATTATGACTTGGTTCCTGCCACAGTGAGACGCTCACATGACACTTGAGCTTCTGCCTGGATGAAGTGAGCAGGAAGGAGCTGGACAGAGAAGACAGTTACCAGCAGGGCTTTCAAGGCAGAGGCCTCGATGTTTTGTTTTATTTATTTTATTTTATTTTATTATTTTTGACACAGGGTCTCACTTTGTAGTTCAGGCTGGCCCCGAACTCAATATGTAACCCAGACTAGCCTCAAATTCACAGCAATCCTCCTGCCTCTGCCTCCCATGTGCTGGGATTACAGGCATGAGCCACCACACCCAGCACTGTGGTATGTGGTAGTGAGGATCCATCTCAGAACTTTGCACTTGTGAGGCAGGTGCTGGAACCACTGAATTAAATCCCTGGCCCGAGCCCACCAATTTTTAGTGCAAGGAAGGTATTCTCAAAGTTCACCTACTGGTTGACTACCTTCCTTTTCAATGGTTCTTGTGAACTAATTCACACCTGGCAATAAATTTCTTTCTACTGAGACCAATTGACATTATTTTTGTTGCCTGTGTTGGACCACACAAACTGATGTATTGTTGTTACTCCAATGTTAATAAGAAGACAAGAGGACAAATGTGTACCTATATCTATTGCACATGTATTAAAATCTAGAAGTCATGCTAATTCATACTATTAGTTTTATCTTTCCTGCTACAAACTGCATGAACTTCTTGAATTTTAAAATTTGTATTCTAGGTTTTGATAACATAAAGAAACACATCATGCTGATAGGATAAGAAGTTACCAAGAATATGTTTGGCAAGTGCATGCCCTGAGCAGTACTCTATAGCCAAAGTCTGTTGGACGTGTAATTAAGATGGGAGAAAAGCATGGATTTATCAGAGAGGAATACATATTTCTAAGTTTCAAAGGTCATTAGGACTATGGCTCTAAAAGCTTGGTTAGAAAAGTGAAGTCCATATTTCAAGAAATCTGTATTTCCTAAGGTAAAATATTCTTTTGAGTCTAAAATCAAAATAACATCATGTAGATGATTACAGTTTAATCACAGCAAAGTATTCGTGAAGAGATGAGATAACTTAATCACATGCTAGGCAGTGATGCATTCATTGAAATTGGACACAATTGCAGATATCAGAAAAGATACTTGATTTCAGAAAACACTTTGAAAAATGGGCCAGGAAGTTTCCTCTAGTGGAAATAGGAAAGGTGGCATGCAAATTCTGGGATCATTTAAAGATACTGGAAGATAATTTTTAATCACAGTATTTGGTAAATTGAGACAGAGGATTCTACTTTGTAGGTATTAAAATGGGATAGCCTAATTGCTTTCACTGAGTTTAGAAATTGTTCCACCAAGAATAAAGAAAAGAAGAAAGACATTTGGTTTCTATACTGTGATATCCAAGTCTATAAACATTTAGGAAATAAAACCACCTTAAGGGCCGGAGGGTTAGTTCAGTGGTTCTGGTGCCTGCCTCGCAAGTGCAAGGTCCTGAGTTCAATTCCCAGAAACCACATACAATGCTGGGCGTGGAGACTCACACCCACCAACAATCAATACCGCATACCACAGTGCGGGGTGTGGTGGCTCATGCCTGTAATCCCAGCACTCGGGAGGCAGAGACAGGAGAATTGCTGAGTTCCAGGCTTGCCTGGGCTACATAGTGAGCTCAGAGCCAGCCTGAACTACAAAGCGAGACCCTGTCTCAAAAAAGAAAACAACCACCTTGATCCGTTTGAACATATGTAATGTTTTCCTCTTTGATTTTTTACATCATTTTTGCAATTCTTTCATAACTATCACACCCTTTCTAGAATTACCTTATTTATGTAAATATCTTTTTTCCTTTGTGTAGCTGCCAGCCTCTGAAAGGCATGTGTCTATCATCTTGCAAAACTTGCTTTAGTAGATACTGGTTGGTTTAGATGAAATAGACTGTATAGATTACACTTTTACTTTAACTCCAAAAAAATTCCAAAGTTCATTTTTCCAGCTGTACAGCAAAGTTAGTGGGGATGTTGGGCAGGATTTTTCAAATCTCTGAATCCTGGTTGTTCTTTCTGGAAGAACCCTTGGGGCCCTGCGGGCTCAGCCTTTGCAGTCTTTGCTGAGTGAGCAAAGTCTGAATAGCTCTGGGCTCCATCTTGCACATGAAGCAGGGACCCAATGTGTCTGTGGCCACAAAGTCAGGTGGATGCAGAGATAAATAGACATGAGAGGAGGAAAACCATAAACTTAACATTATGCTTTTAAGAAAACTGTAGCTTCACTTACAGTGCCTTTTGTCCCTCCCAGGAGACTCATTCCAGAAATTTCTGAGAGTCTTTTAAAGGTATAATAAATCGGTTCCAGGGCTGAGCCTCTTATCTTTCACTTTTCACAATTCCACAGATTCCCACCCTGGAGGAACAAGGTGCTGTATCTCTTTGACTTCCATCGCATGCACAAGGCCTGCACCTAACGTAGCCCGCTAGCCGGAACCCAGCAGACACTAGGAACGTGCACCCACCCGTTGTCTTAAGTTACCCTGAGCCTCAGACTATGATGTATCCTGCCCGCAATCCCTGCACTCCCTGGAGTGTGTGCTTCTTTCTACCCCAGTAGATACGCTCTTGCCTCTCATGAGTCTGAAACTCTTCCTGCGGTGGAAGTTGGTGAGCCTGCTATAGAGATGGTGTAGCTGAAGTCTCCCTCTCTCCTCTGGAGGACCCCTGTCACCCTGTCCAGTGACAGTGGGTGGTGACACAGAAGGCAAGAGTATAACATGAACTTGGGAGCAGCCCGGCACAGGGCAGAGGCGAGGGAAGGGATCAGAGAGTGCTATGTACCACCTAACACACCGTGCTTAAGTGACACACACCGCACCACACTGCACCACACTATGCAGGTCAAAAAACGCATCTACTAACCAGGTTCTGGCCTCTGGACAAATATGGCCTCATGTTTCGGCCCAGGAGACAAAGCAGAGATGCAGGTGAGAGCCAGGTGCTGAAATAAGAGGACAAATGACCTGCAACCCTGAAAGAGACAGGGCAGTGACAGAGGCTGTACTCCCAGGAGAGCTCCAGCTCCTGAGATACAGGTGGAGAAGACTGTGCACTGATGGGCCAGGCTGTCACTTAGCTCCACCCCACTGGGGTCTCACACTGTTTAACATCCCCATATCTCAGCTTTCCTGTGAGTGATGGTAGGATGGAACCAGTACCTTCTGCGGGAAGATGGTGTCCACAAGATAAAACATCGAAGGTGCTTAGAACACTGTTCGGTTAATGCCATATACACAGTGCTCTGGGCAGTTTGTAAAAGTTTGTAAAAGTATATAATATGTGCACAATGCATACAAAATCATTGCAATTCTCTTTTACACAGTGCTTCTTAGAATGGTCTCTATGGCACATCTAAATCCCCACCCTTGGCTTACCTTTGCTGCCTGAAAAGATTCAAAATGAAAGTCCCACTTCCAGGACATTCCTCAATTTCCAGATTTGGATCAAATCATTGACTTTTTGCATTTGCAGGTTTCATTAACTTCTTAGAAGCACTGCATTTTTAAATTGCCTCCTTGTTGTGTAAAGTGGCCCCTCCTCTATTTGGTTTAAAATAATCTTTCTTATGCCTGAGCTCACTATGTAGCCCAGGCAAACCTCGAATTCAGCAATCCTCCTGCCTCTGCCTCCCAAGTGCTGGGATTACAGGTGTGAGCCACCATGCCCGGCACTGTGGTGTGTGGTACTGATGGCTGGTGAGCGTGAGTCACCACGCCCAACATTGTATGTGGTTACTGGGGATCGAACTCAGGGCCTTGCGCTTGCGAGGCAGGCTCCGGAACCACTGAGCTAAATCTCCGGCCCCCTCAAATTCTATTATTAAATCTGTATTTATTTTCACCTTTCTCTCTGCGATTTTAATGATTCCAATTATTTCCTTGTTCATACTCTCTTTTCTTAGATTCAGAGTCCTAGCACCCTGACCTGTACCCTTTGCTCAACATCCAGCCAGAGGAATTCTGTATCATGTCGAGTCCCTGCCCAGGATGGTTGAAATGAGTCCCCATCATGGCTGGGCAAAGCTTAACGGCAGAATGCTGGTATGGTGTGCACACGTCCCTGGTGCACAGTCCCCAGCACCACAAAAGAAAAGAAAAGAGAAAGATGAAAGATATGCCCTGAAACTTATTCTGCTCTCTACTACTTCAAATACAGGAGCCACTTTGAATCCCACCCACCTGTTGTAATATATGATTGCACTGTCTACCTGCACTTTGTAAACGTCAAAATCTACACAAAGCAATCACAAGTACAGAGCAGGAAGCCCTGGCCCTGAACGCTCAGTCCCTGGACTTGGGCCTGTTTGAAGTTATTTTCGGTGCACAGCAAGTGGTGTGGTTGATCTGCCTTTATATTCTATGGAAATCTGTTTTATTTTTGATAACTTCGCCTGGAGAAGCGATGCTCGAAGCATCACAACAGGAGTGACTGACAGCTCCCTAGGTGCACTGTCAATGTCACCGCAAATGTAACTGACAGCTCCTAGGTAAGAAGCAGATGTAGAGGACTTCGGTCCACACTAAGCCATGAAAGCAAGAATCACAGAACTTGTTCTATTTGTTATTTGTTAAAATTCAATTAATATGGTAAAATATATGTATCCCTAAAGAATAGATTTTCTTCCAGGCTGAGACAGATTGTACTTTTTTTTTTTCCTTTTTTTGAGACAGGGTCTCACTTTGTAGTTCAGGCTGGCCCTGAGCTCAGTATGTAGCCCAGGCAAACCTCAAACTCAGCAATCCTCCTGCCTCTGCCTCCCGAATGCTGGGATGACAGGCGTGAGCCCCCACGCCCAGTACTGTGGTATGTGGTACTGATTGCTGGTGGATGTGAGTCACCATGCCTGTTATTGTTGTATGTACTTACCAGGATTGAACCAGGGACCTTGTGCTTGCTACACAGGGGCTGGAGCCACTGAGCTAAATCTCCTGCCCAAGACAGATTGTCCTTAAATGGTTATAGAAGCTTGATATATGACAATTACATACTGAACTTATGTCCTAAATATTTTCCCATTTCTGTGAATTTTACATTGCTCCTTTACTTACCCAGTGTGTACTATTTACCTACCTGGGAGTGAACCTGTTAATTAGAGACTTTCAAATTGTAGATTTAAATCTCATTTTTCTGTTCTGGGCATCTGCCTGTGTGCAGTAAGTTAAAAAAATCTGACTACTTTAAAAAGAAAGAAACCTGAATTGCATTTCTAAGTGTACAAGTTATGATTAAATTATAGAGTGAACATTTAAATAAAAATTTGACTATGGTAGCAGCCACATTGCCACTAATCCCCTCCAAACCCACTGCCCTTGAGCAGAACACGCTGTCCCATCATTCTTGCCACTTTCTGTTGCAGCTCTGGTGTCCTCCTTTGTGAGTATCTTCAGGCGGTGTAATCCAAAGCATAGTGACGGTTGCTGCCAAGTGCCATCCAATGGAAATGCAGCTTGTAAAACAGAGCAGATCCTCGCCCATCTTATCCAGCAAACCTGTCACTGTAACCCCTGGCTCTTCTCCAATGTCAGGATGACCAAGAAAGGGAAATGTTTTGAATCGATTTAGGACATAGAGGCAGCCAAGACAGCATAAAGACCCTTCAGAAAAAGGAGTCCAGAACTGCCTCAGACAGTGGCAAGAACAATGGGCTAAGTGTGTCCAAAGTAAGGAGGAGTATTGGAGGGGGGATAATGATAGCGTGTGTTTTACTGTAATAAGTCTAATTCAAACACTCACCGTACTCTTAAATAACACCTCATATACCCAAAACTCATTGAAAGGGGCTTGAGCTGATATTCGGACACCCACGTTGGCAGCAAAAGCATTCACAACACGCAGAAGGTGGAAACAACCCAGTGGCCTTAAAAAACTCATCCTAACCTGCGCTCCCACATGGAGGGGCCTTGACGACACTGCTAAATGAAGTAACACAGTATGAAGGATAAATGCTGTGTAATTCCCCTAGCATGAGGCCCCTGAAACAATTAAATTCATACAGACAGAAAGTAGAACAGTGGTTTCTGGGGCTGTGTGTGTGTGTGTGTGTGTGTGTGTGTGTGTGTTAAAGTGAGGAGTCAATGTGCAGCAGGCCAAAGTGTTCGTGGGGAAAGATGAAAACAGCTCTGGATGTGGTAAAGGTAATAGTTGCACAACGTGAATGCATTCAAAATCATTTAAAATGATTAAAGTGATAAAGTCTATGTTGTATATTTCCACCACTATAATAATAATCATAATGATAAAGATGTAGAGGAATCTGGTGGATGAACAAGATGGGAAATGGGGAAAGGGCACTGGAATAAGGGCAAAGATGTAGAGGAAATTGGTGGATGAACAAGATGGGAAATGGGGAAAGGGCATTGCTGGTGGAATAAATATAATAACATATTGTAAACTAAAACGAGGAAGAAGCAGAAAGCACCAAAGTTGCTTGGAGGGCTTTCTGTGAGCCTTGGCCCAGACATAGCATGTCTGGGGCACGACCAGGGTTTGAGTTTCTAGTGAGTCCCAGAGTCACAAGTCTGTATTGGTGCTGTACACAGGAATGACCTCAAGTGCACCCTGGGTTCTGCCTCAGTATCTCCTATGGAAGCAGCTGCGATGCAGCACGGGCTGCAGGCCTAGCCTAAGAGGGCGCTGCTGGGGACATACTCCAGAGGCCTGTAGAATTTCAGGACAGCAGGGCCAGCTGGAAGCATAGCACCTTTTGTGACTAAAATCCAAGTGCAGCCACCAAAACTTTCACTTCATTCTATTTTTAGGAAGGTCTTTCAATCTGTCTTACGCTCAAGGAAGAGCTTCATCCAAACACTTCTGGGTGTTTCAAAGCCACTGCAGTAGGTATGCCCATGGGACTGTTCTAACAACTCCAAATCAAGTGGTCGCCTTGTGCCCCGCCCCCTACCAGCAGTGTTTACTACCCTAAATGTTGTACTTACTTTTCTTTTGCTTTCCTTTATGACTTTATTACCTGAGGAATAACCCTTTAAGCAATATCTTGCTTAGTCGGCCCGTTTGTCAATCCTATTCAGTGCATCAGCTGTGTGTGTACATGTGTTTCCTGTGTTCTGCTCCACCGGCTGAACCTTACCTGTATTCATGTGCATGGTGTGGCTCCTTTGTTATCATTGGTAGAAAGTTTGCTGTTTTCACACAAAACATGTTGCTGTGGACATTCTTATACATGCGTCCTGCTGCAGCGCACATGAATTTCTGCAGGGTAACATACCTAAACATGCAACCAATTTTTTGGCCGTCTTTGCCTTAATTTAAGAAAGTTGCTGGTCCATTGATTCATTTAATGAGGGCTATATTAATTTACACCCCTAACAGCAGCATCTGAGGGGTAGCACCTTGCTCCTCCTCATCTCAAAAACATTTGGTGTTAGTCCAATATTTTGATGTTGTTGATGTTTTCAAATTGACTTTAGAACCAGAACTCAGCTCACATACCACACTGTCATACTGCACTTTTAGTACCAGGGCTGACTGATGGTTGTGACATGAAATGTGCTCGATAAAAAGAAGAAAAAAGGAATCAAAGCTTCAGCCACTTAATAAGAACACTATTTGGAATTGTACATGTGTATTGGCACATTTTTATCTTCAAATTATGTTCCCAGTGTCAAACTGTAGCACTGTTGGTCTCCAGACTTAAAGACTGCACAAGAAATTTAATGAGTATACGAGTTGTTCTCAGAGGTGGAAAGGTGCTACACTTAGTAGATGATTGTAACATGGATTTAGAAAATAATAATGGAAAAAAATCTGCACAACTTTTAATGCTGATATCAATACATGGTTTATATGTTTCAACATAAAGTTTTTAATGATATAAATTCTGCTTCCGTCTGTTTCCTAAATTTGCACTATTAACATTTAAATTTTTAAAAATCCTGCTAATATTTAAAGGCATATATTTTAGTGAGCTAGAAAGTCTTGGTTCGCCTATGATAGCTCATGGACCTCTCCTATTTCTGATGAAATTTTCACTAGCTTAAAACATAGTAACAATGAGAACAGTGCGGTGAGCTTTGCATATAACATATGCATTCCATTTAAAGCACTGATATTTACTCTGAAACTGTGCTGTTTATACTTTTTTCATGTTAAAATGTTTTGTTTGCTCGATCACTTTGCACGATCTCAGATTCTCTGTGTGTATGTTTTCTTTTACTGATTCTTCGGGTTCGGACGCTTCAGAAGTTATTGTTCGATGTGATTTGGTAGGAAGCACCAGGGATCTGGGCGGTGCTGGTCCCCAGCCTGAGTGACATCGTGTGACAGTAAGTGTCAGGTGCGGGAGCCGGGCTCGACCTGGACCTAGAGCAGCGCGGGCAGGCGGAGGAAGGGCAGCCCCAGCGTGGGGTGGGTAGGCGCACAGCCATCGAGGCCCCCAGACCACCGGAAGGACGCGAGACAGGACTGCGGGGTGGGGGGCGCAGGTGTTTCTGGCCGTCTCCGCTACTCCGCCGGGCTCAGAGAGAGGCTGCTGGCGATGCAGCAGTGGGCACAGAAGCAAAGGCTGGTTGGACGTGACATCCCGGAACACAGGAGAACCGAATCCAATTTGCAGAGAAAGGCCGAACGCAAAAGCCCATCTCCTGCTCCAGTGACCCGGCCCAGGGGTGGAGCCAGGTATACCCAGTAACCAATCAAAGGCGAGACGCGCCGCACCCCGAGACTTGCTTTTCACGCCGCCCGACAGCCTCAAGAGCGCATGCGCAACGCCAGCCCCACCCCCTTCATTCTGCTGGGCCTGGTTTCCCACGGCCAACATGGCGGCCCCCTGTGTCTCCTGCAGCACAGTGCTTTCCTGCCGACTTTTCTTCGGCGGCCGAGTCATCCTCGCCCGGAGCCAAGTGCCCTGGAAATCTTCAGCAGCCGGCCTGCAGACAGGTACTAGATCCCAGGTAAGACCGTGTAGAACTGTAGGCGTGGTGATGGAGCCGGCGAAGCCACTTTCCCGGATCCAGAGTTTAGGTGCCGAGGTGGGCGTCCGGGCAGCGGCCCTTCTGCAGCCAGGTTTAGCGGGGTGGGTGAGGCCGAGCGACCCCTCTCGACTGTAGGGGTAAGTGCCTGGGTGTTGGGTAGAGTCCGGGGCTAGAGGGGAATCAGGCCCCTACGGGTCTGAAGACTTCAGAGAAAGAACACAGCGAACCGATCTGTGAAACGAGTTCTTGGAAGAGAGTTGATTCGTAAGGCAGCCAAAACCCGTGAACTCAGGAGAGCAAGCCTGAAATCTGCGTTTCTGAGGATAGAATTTAGGGGTGCTCCTGGATTAAAAGAAAAGAAAAAGTAGTGTGGCACGTGGGAAAGCGATCACAGCAGAACGGGCACGTAATGGATGTCTTGATTATACCTAGTTAACTGCATGGTTCTTCATGAACCCAGGTTCAGGAAATAGCAGCGTTAGCTTATTCCAGGGTTCGAATTTTGGCATTCTTGTATCAAAAGCTAGGTCACCATCGCACAATGCGCTGGCCCAAGGAAAAAGTGGCTGGTTTCAACCGGTTTGGGTTACCTCCAAGGTTCTTGCACCAGTGACCCGTGTGGCAGAGGTGTTACTTATAGCGAACTAATGTGAGCACATTGCTTGGGTACATGATCTCTGCAGTTGGTGAGTAAAGCAAATGAAGGTAGAGGTTCATTCATGTTTCCCTGGTGACAAGTGGAACTAGAAAGTCTGACAGGAGTTAGAGTAGGATCTGCTTTGCCGTGTGAAAGTACTTCCATTTTTTTTTTTTTTACCTGTCATAAATGAAAATAATGTTCCACTACGACCATTTGACAATTCCCTTTCCTGGAGTTCTACAAAAGTTGCCATGAATTCTTTAATCCTCTGTTAATATAACTGAGTATACAAGTTGTAATCCAGCTTTCTATATACTTCTTAATTTTTTTTTTTTTAATTTTAGGCAGGGTCTCGCTTTGTAGTTTAGGCAGGCCCTAAGCTCCACTATGTAGCCCAGGCAAGCCTTGAACTCACAGCAATCCTCCTGTCTCTGCCTCCTGAGTGCTGTGATTACAGATGTGAGCCACTATGCCCACCGGCATTGTAGTATGTCGTACTGGTGATCAAACTTGGGACCTTGTGCTTAAAAGGCAGACCCTGGAACCACCAAGCAAAATCTCCAGCCCCTATATTTCTGACTTGTATAATATGAAGAAGCAGTAGACCCGTTTTGAAAAATACTGATACAAAATATTGGTAGGATAGCATCTTAATGTTTAGTTTTTCACTGTTTTCTAAATACTTTGCCCTTCCAGTTTTACCTAATCAGTATGCCTTTGTTGATTTGGCCCATATGCCAGAGAAGAAGGATAGCTTACAGATTTTGGTTTCTTTGTAAGCACATTCCTGTCTGTATCTAAAGTATCTTTCATCTCATGGACTGTGGGATGTGTGAACATCCTGTATTTATTACAGCCTCCCTTGGGTTCACAGTGATGTCTTAAGAAGCTTTTTTGATAAGTGATTTAAAAACGCTTTGAAAAAGTTAAAATTAAATGACATTCATATTAGATACTTTATACAGCTCTCTGAATTATTTATGCCCCCTCCCAGGTAATTTGTGTGTTTGTACCTTATTAACAATGAAAATCAAAGTTCTTCAGCAGACAAGTTGCTTCCTTTGAGGTCTTACCCTGTCCTTAGAAGAAGAGATTCCAGTGTTACTTTTTGCTTTAGTTATGAAAATACCTCTCCATTAAGATCTGTGTTTTCCTTATGAAGTAATTTATGTTTCTCATTTAAAGAGAGTGTGATGCTACCACCATCCCCGCCTCTCTTTTCCTGATAGAGCAAAGTAAACAAACTTGGTTGTATTTTCCTTCATTATTTTAATTAGGATGGTGACTATTAATTTTTATTGATGCATAATATATTACCCCAAAATTTAGCCTCTTAAAACACTGTTATCTCCCAGTTTCTGTGGGTCAGAGCTTGAGCCCTGTTCTGTCAGGTCCTCTCGCACAGGGTCTCCTATAACAGCAGTCTGGTGTTGGCCCAGCTGGGGGGTGTCCACATTCAAACTGTCTCAGTTGTGAGCCTTAGCAGGATTTAGATTTTCACAGGCTGTTGACTCCAGTCCTTTGCTTGTCAGCATCTCCCCTCTGTTCTGGACAGCAGACCCTTCTTCTGTAGGGGAACTCACCACATCTGCCCTCTATCAGCTTGATCAAGAAAAAGTGAACAGGAGCGAGCACAGAGTTTTCTGGAACCTAATGTCAGAAGTGCCGTCTGACAATTGTGGTCTCCTTATCACAATCAAGTCACTATGGTCACCCTCCACTCAAAAGGCACGGGTCACTCACACAAGAGCATCGGCTCCAGGTGTCAGAACTGCCAGAGTCCTTTCAGAGCTGCGGACAACAATAGTAGACCCTTGTATAAATGTCTAAGTGCCCGATATTTTCAGGCCTTTGTCATGCAGTTGGTCTATAAACTTCTTGAGTATAAGAATAGCATTACCCATAGCCTTTGTGTCCCCACCAGGATGCCCAACACGGCATAGAGTCTGCAGGGAGCTCGGCACCACCCAGTGTCTCATGAATGTGTGGGCCTGGTACGTGGCGTATGTCTGAAGCCTCAGCAGCCAGAGGTAGAAACAAGAGGATAGCATGAGCTTGTGAGCCCAGGTATTCCAGAACAACTGGGCAGTAGAGCAAGACCCTGTCTCAAAACCCCCCCCAAACCCAAAGGGCCTGTAAAGAGTTCCTGTGTGGCCAGAGATTTAACTCAGTGGTTCCAGCACCTGCCTCACAAGCACAAGGTCCAGAGTTCAATCCCCGGTAACCACATACAATGCTGGGCGTGGTGACTCACGCCCACCAGCCATCAATACCACATATCACAGTGCCAGGCGTGGTGGCTCACGCCTGTAATCCCAGCACTCAGGAGGCATTGCTGAGTTTGAGGCCTGCCTGGGCTACATAGTGAGCTCAGGGCCAGCCTGAACTACAAAGCGAGACCCTGTCTCAAAAAAAGAAAAAAAAAGTTCCTGTGTATGTATGTATACATGTGTGTAGGTGCGTATGTATATGTGTAACTCCAGTGTGTACGTATCACACTTGTTCTGTTATTCTTTTGCCAGATAAGACCAGTAACTCACTATGGCAATCCTCATTTTAACTCCACTTGATTCTGGTTTATAATTATCTCTCTTAAAACCTAGCACAGTGCCTAACCCATAGAAGTTGCTCAAATTTGTTAAATAAGCCTGTAAAATAGTTTAAATTTTAGAATTTTATTATAAAAAAACATCATATCCAAATACAGAATGTAATGATGCCTATGTATCTGTTAGCAACCATTAATAATGATCTCTTTGTCAGTCTTGTTTCTTCTCTCTCCACCTTCATTAAATCAGTCATTGAAAATTCAAGACATTTTTTTTACTTATATCTGAATATACATCTCTTAACAAATACTTTTGTGGAAAGTTTCCATTCCACTACTATATCTAACCAAACAAACAATAATTTAATATCATCTATTACCCATTCCCAGTTCAAAATTCCCTGATTGTCCAAACAATAACGTTTTATAGTTAGCTCATTTTAGTCATGATTCAGGTAAAGTGTGTTCACTTGATAAGTGTGTTGTCTTAATTTCTAAGTTCACAAATGACTGTACGTGAACTTCTTAGTAATGTAGTGAATTTCCTGGTTTGTTTAACCTAGCATCTGTTTTCCCTCGTGGGAGCATCCCATTTTCTTTCAGAGGAACTCATTCTTTCCCATTCAATATTCCACCAAAACTGTAACCTGGCACCTCACCCGGGTACCCCTACACTGTCCATCTTTGAGATCTGAAGCTTGGGGAAGCTACAGGTAGAGCCCATTTCGCCTGAACAGCCATTGCAGCCAATGTGCCTATTTGGGTCACTCACTGGTCTTCTGGCTTTTCAGTTGCCAGACTCTGTGCACCTGGCTTGTTTTCCAGTGTCCTCCAGTGGACTTGTGCCAACAGCCTTCTTATGAACTGGGGTACACCAAAGAAGTTTCTTCGGCTTGCACAGATGGGCCTCTAACCAACTAACATTGAGCTGGTTCAGAAAGGTCATTGTAATCATGCTGTCTTACGTTCCTTCTTTCTATGCCTAGTGTTGCTAATCTGATTTCATTTTTTTCCTCTTTAAAAATCCTCCTAGTCGTTTTTCTTCCTTTTCTATTAAAATAGCAGCATGTTCTTTGTTTCATTTTTACCTAATTAAACTGAAAGCGAACTCCTTAATACTAGGGAGAGTTGGTAGAGTTGACGTGGCATGTAGCCAACCAATGTGGGATGCACTGCTGGCAGGATGTGCCTGCCTCTTTGGCAGCCTGGTTGTTTGCAAGCATAGCTGTGTGACCACAGGTTATCTTCAGAAGGAAACAAATCTGTCAGGTTGTATCTGTACAGTTCCATAAACAGAGTATGGTAAAAATTCTCTCATAGCTTGTTGGATGGAAATGAAACCTGTAGAAAATTTTGTTGGAAATGATTCTTAACAATAGCAAAGAAATTCTCTCCAGGAAATCTTGGTGTTTTGGGATAAAGGTCTGGTTTTTGTGCGTACTTAGCCTTGTGTTATATCATGACCTGTACTAGCGACATGATGGACTTGTTTGCACATAAATTTTTTTACGAGTTCCTTGCTTAAATACTCTAAAACTTTAACAGATATGTCCAGTATCTTGTTACTGATGTTGTGATAATTTTGCAAATTTCATAAGGATTCTGAATTTTCAGGATGTCATATTCTTGAACATTGTGTAGCTATATGTCCTTGAGAAGCTCCTAAAAGCTTTTATGATAAATAGCAAATTAGGAACATGTTTTCAAGCTCTTTCTAAATGAACAACAAAATTTCTTTAAATATATTTAAACTTCATTTATGTTAAAGTAGGAAAGCTACCCTCTTGGATCACAAAACCTGGAGGAAGTAGAGGTAGCATTTTACAGCAGTTGAAGAAAAAAATCCTGGAAGTCAGTAGTGACTCTTTTTCTTGAGAAAGTACTAAAATGTTGTAGGATTTAAAGGTGAAAAGGAACATTGTGGAAAAGATAGATGAAGAAAATTACTAAACAAAGTGGAAGATTATGTGAGGCCCCACAGTTTTGACTAATTTTAGTTATCTTTTGGCAACTACAGAATGAACTCCCTTAAATTGACTCCATCTATAACAGCATGTGGTTGTAATTGTTCTGTTTTACTATTGTTGTTATTAATTGCTGTCAGTGCCTAATGCACAAAACTTTATCATGGGTTTGTACAGTGGGAGAAAAGATAGCATGTGTAAAGTATAGTGTCAGGTACCCACCAGAGATCTTGAAAGGTCTCCGTGGCTGGAGGGCCCACTGTATTTTACCACCACTCTTCACACAGGTGTGAACATTCTCAAAGGGATAGGATAAGACAAGAAGGTAAGATTTTAAAAAGTGTCAAGGCTTGAGTTTTGAAGATCCAGAAAGTTATCCATTCACTGTGGCTGTGCTAAGCAGAACAGACAATGGAAAGAAGGGGAATCTGTGGAGTAAAGGTATGAAAAGTACTTCAGCGGTGCAAAACCAAGCAAGAAGCCAAACCAGAGACACTAGTGCACAAAATGGGTGGATGCGGGTGTTGGTGAGAGTCCATTGGGTGTGGCTCTAGTTCCAGAGTTTGTGGAAGCATTTTATTCTGAAGCATCCTACTAAGATAACAGCACGCTGTATACTGTCCAAACTTCAATCGAAGGACAAACTTAAAAAATTCCATATACCCAAAGGAAGAAAATAGGCAGCATTAAAAATGTTAAGGTAAGATTAATAAGACAGTAGCTATTAAAATGCACATAAGTTTTCATTTATTGAAAGATCAAATTGTGTTTGAAAAAAAAACCCTGTGATTATTGTGGTTTGTCCACTAGAGTAAGATCTGTCTGGCAGATGATTTGACACATAGGCTGCACACTGAGGAGGGAAGACCCGCCCCCAATATTTGTGGGATCAGCCAAGAGGCTTAGAGCCTGGCTGGAATAACAAGGGAATGAGGAAGGAAATTTCCCCTTTTCTTTGGAGGGAGCTGTGATTTTTGCCATTGCCTTTTGACTTGCTCTCCAGTTCCTTCCTTCCCGAAACAAAGTTGCACCAGACTGTGCAGCAAACTCCAGGTCTTTGACTTTCGACTGGATCTTGCTGCTTTCCATCCAGATCACAGACTGCTGGTCTGCATTCCTCCACCCTCACTGCAGGCAGCCATTACAAACCTACCTCTAAATCCCTGTAATGTCATGAAATTTAAGTGAGAAGTACGGAAGATGATATTCCAGGGAGATTTTAATTAGCTGATTGATTGAAAGTGTTACAATGTTTCAGTATAACAGTTTCGGAGGAGGATATGTGATAAAAAGTATATCATGAGGGTGGGCAACTTTGTAATGCTGAAGGATACAGTGTATCTTTTTAAGATGTAACTTTTGGAACAAAATAGTGTATCAGTTGTACCACTGAAACCTATGAAAGAAATCTATAGGAAATAAAGAGATAATTAGCAAAATGCTAGGTAGCATATATTTCTTTTCTAGCATTCTCCTAACTCACATCCAGTAGATTTTTTTCTAGTTACTTCTTTCAGCCTTTCTCCCTAGACTTTAAACCCTGCATCACTGCCCTTTGAATATGAAGTACCCCTTATCCTCTCAGCAGACCAGCACACCTCCTCTTCTCAAAGAAACTGTAGTAACTTTACCTCCCTGTCTGCCCCCTTGCATGTGAGTTACTTGGCTTCTCACCTGCTCCCTTAGTGTTTGCCATAGCATCATATCCAGGAGACTTTTGCCAGACAGGTAGCTCTCCTAGGGCCTCTGTGCACACATTATCATCATCCCAAACCCAGCATTTGCCAAGTTGAACTCAACGTTTGCCAGTGGATTTTTGCTCCTCCTCCAGGATCCTTTCCTTTCAAAGAGTGGAATCATAGACACCGAGGGGCTCATTTGTCCCCAGGAAAGTGTTGAAGTAGTGATCTAGAAGAATATATTGGGGCTTTTACTTGAACTTGGACTCACTTGTACGATGAGTGGGAAGAAACATCCTGTCCTGTGATTTGCAAAACCAGCAGTCTAATCATCCTCTTGGCACGGAGCCCTTGGGAGAATTACCTGCCATATAACTGTTACTTTTTGGCCTTTTTAGGCTTTTGCCTTATCTCTAAGACAAAAAGGCGCTTGCTGTTCACCTGCAAGTCCACTAGAACATGTGATACTCTTGACTCAACCTCCCAGAGTGCTGGAGGCGTGCACCACTACACCTGACTTCACAGAATTCCTACTGCCCTTTCTTACCTGGTAAAGACTTAGAAGAAACTTTTTTCAAAATGTTAATTTGGGGGCCGGAGATTTAGCTCAGTGGTTCCGGCACCTGCCTCGCAAGTGCAAGGTCCTGAGTGCGATCCCCGGTAACCACATACAATGCTGGGCATGGTGACTCACGCCCACCAGCCATCAATACCACATACCACAGTGCCAGGTGTGGTGGCTCTCGCTTGTAATCCCAGCACTCAGGAGGCAGAGGCAGGAGGATTGCTGAGTTCAAGGTTTGTCTGGGCTACATAGTGAGCTCATGGCCAGCCTGAACTACAAAGCGAGACCCTGTCTCAAAAAAAAGAAAAAAATGTTAATTTGGGTTTTAATTATAATCTTTTTTTTAACCACTAATTGGGCATTATATTTCTCCTTCATTTTTAAGTCATATCTACTATTGTAACTAGTGATGAATTACTGTAGAGGATGCTGAGAAGAGGAAAGGTGTGGGGGGAATGGGCTGATAAATGTGTGTGTGTGTGATTTTTATGTTCATGAAAAGAGAAGTGAGTTGAGATTGCAGGGTTCAAGTCTGAGTATTGCTTTCAGAGTGTTTAGCATTGTCAGGCAGGGATAAGATCTTAAGAAAAGCCATGCCAGAGAGATCAGTTCAGGTAAATCCAGCTGCTGAGTGCAGTGGAGTATCATTTTCAAACTTCTCTGGTTCTTTAATCCCCTGTATTGAAGGTGAAGTATTTAAAGCTACAGAGGGAAGTTCCTAGTGGCACAGCAAAAACAAAGGACTACAGCACCAAGAGTGCTAAGTGTGATACAAGTACCGGTGTTTTAAAAAAAGATACAACTTTAATTTCCAGTTAGCATGTTGTACCCAATTAATGGGAACTTGTCACAACATTTAGTGAAAGTTTTGTCATTGTATCAGTTTCTTCACGGTCCACTTATGTAAGGATGAAAGCATAAAGCCCCACTCTGAGGCAGCCTGCGGGGCGACAGGCAAGCTGAGTGCCCACTGTCTAGGATCCAAGCCTAGATACCTGCCCACTGCTCCGGGGTGTTGTGCCCTCCTGCAGTGTATTTGCCTCTTCCTGAGCCAGGGCCTTCTTACGCAGCCCCATGAAGTGCGCGTCCCGGCTTGCTGCCCGAGGCCAGAGCAGACAGGTGCGTTCCTCTCGGGCAGCCTGCCAACTGTAATGTGCTGCGGTGCTGCTCTGGTAGGTTGTGGCCTCGTTGGTAAGCAAGCTTCTGAGCAGGGAGCAGTTTCTGGAGTTGAGTTCTGGCCTCTTGTTCACTGAGTACCATTGGAAGGTAATTTCTATGTAGCAAAAAAACTAAATTGAGCAACTGTGAGTTAACTGTGTTATTAAGCAACCAAGGGTTAGCTCAGTTCTCTGTGTAGAATGTACCTGAGTAGCCATGACAGCTTCTGTAATCTGTCACCAAAGGAGCATGACAGACTCGGAACGTCCTCCCAGAACTCTTTGCCCCCCCACATCTCTGCTTTGTGTAAACACTGCCGTATTTCTAGGGAAACTCCAATGGAATTAAGTCTTAGAGATGTAAAAGATGTTAAATAACTATCCAATCAAAGATGCCGAATACTTTGCTTCAGTACCCTTCTGCTTACAACCTATAAAACTACCAGCTCCCTGATACTATGGATCTGACTTCTGTGGGTCAGGTCCACTGATGTAAACAAAACTGTTCACTGCCTCCAAACTTCTGGGTGCCGTCTGTCTCCCGGTTTGGGTATTTTGCAAAACCATAATAAAAAAGTTAACTATCTGAATATCCTGTTTTATTTAGAGACAGTGGTCCATTAGAGCACTGTTTAATTTCAAATCTTTTCTTTTTATATTTCATTAGATATCAAAGCAAATACATACCACAGTTATAACAACAAAGAAAAATGTACCTGCCTCCAGACGCGAGGCATACACAGAGGACTTTATTAAGAAACAGATTGAAGAGTTCAACATTGGAAAGAGACATTTAGCCAGCATGATGGGGGAGGACCCGGAGACTTTCACCCAAGAGGATGTTGACGTGAGTATGATTAACTCCACTGGAAAAGCAGTTGGCTGTAGAGTTTTAGATACTGAAATCACTTTTCAGTGTAAACCCCTTAGCTCTATGTAGATTTTAATCAAACTGTCAGAACAAAGGGAAAAGCCACTGAATATTGCAAGTTGGAGCTGTGATTTCTGAGAGATGCTATTCTGTCTTTGAAGCAGCACAGAGTCGGGTGAATTTTCGATTTTAGCCAGAAATAGACACTTCTCTTCATTTGGGCGTCTGGGAGCCTTGTGCATGTTCATGCGCCACCTGGACACGCTGGCCCGTGGTGAGGGCTTGGACTGTGCTCCCTTACACTGTGCGAACTCAGTCAGGTTTTCAGGAGACACCACAAGGAAACTGAGATGCCACATTTTTATCTTCGTAATAGGAATCTGACTTTTCAGAATGAGGGTGTGTGTAAAGCAACGCAAGAGTAAGAGTCAGAGATTCTTGATCCACTCTTGAATTACTTTGCCTCCCAATATGAATAGTAATGGTCAGTAATACTTCTCTGGTCCCCATACCAGAGTAGGCACTTAACTTTAGCAACTTTGAAGATTGCTCTGATTTTTGAAAAACAACACTAAACATTCCGTGATGTCTCATATTTACTGAAGAATTGCATCTTCACATAGATTTAACATCTTTATATGATTTCACACATTAATGTGTGGTGTAGTGACATATCTGAGGAACACATCAAGAGGTGTTTTGCTATTGTGAATATCATGGAGTGCACTTATATGAGAGAGCTGGGCCAGTGGGCAGGATAATCTCATGAGACCACCAGTATGTATGGGGCAATCTGTGGGGGACCAGTGCCCGCCCCCTGGATGTCAGAGTCTCCTGTGAAATGATGAAGTGTTTACATGTAACCTGTTCTTACAGATACCCTGCATGTCTCCCCCATGTACTTTCATTCTCTCTTGATTCTAAAACCTTAGGTAGTATAATTGCAGTATAAATACTTGTTATATAGTAGTATTGAGGGGATAATGATAGAAAAATAGCCTATAATATGAGTTTAATCTAAATATGGTTTATTTTTTAATATTTTCCACCCATGGTAATTGAATCCACAGATGCAGAACCCACAGAAGATGAAGGTTGAATTACACTATTATTTGTAATTGTGTTAGGGTTTTATACATTTTCCTTCGATTCTCATCTTTTTATATATCATTCCTGTTTGTAAATGGTACCAAAGTGCCTCTGCCCCAGACCAGTGCTCTTGTCTCAATCAAGATATCTTACTTCCAGGCCGGAGATTTAACTCAGTGGTTCTGGCACCTGTCTGGCAAGCGCAAGGTCTCTGGTTCCATCCCCAGTAACCACATACAATTATACTGGGTGTGGTGGCTCACGTCCACCAGCAATCAGTACCACCCACCACAAGGCCGGGCGTGGTGGCTCACGCCTGTAATCCCAGCACTCGGGAGGCAGAGGCAGGAGGATTGCTGAGTTCGAGGCTTGCCTGGGCTACTTAGTAAACTCAGGGCCACCCTGAACTACAAAGCAAGACCTTTTCTCAAAAAAATGATAGGTGCTGCCTCATTTTAATTTGAACAGGTTTAAGAAAACTATTTTAATATCATGTTAGTTTTATGCTAGACAGTATAGCTTTTGCTCCATTTTTAAAAAAGGAGACTGAATATTGTGTTTAAATGTGTAAGTACACAAATTGAGAAGCTATGGGACCTTAAATTGAAGGTAGTGTTCTTCACAGGTCTGACACCAGGCAGCACCTGAAATGATCACATAATTTTTAGCTTAAGCTGCATATCCAAAAACTTGGGATTCTTTTTCCCCCAGAAGAATTAAACAGCAAAAATAAGCAATATCTACATATTAAAAAAATACATTATTTTAAGAATTGAAGAAGAGGTCAGAAATGATACCAGATTTGTCTCCTTCCCCATTTTTACCTTATGGGCCCTTTAAAAGACAGAATAGGGGGTATTTTTGTAGTCATACTACAGAGTTTTCTTTTCTTTTCTTTTCTTTCTTTTCTTTTCTTTTTTCTTTTCTTTTCTTTTCTTTACCAGGAATCAACATCCTGTACCAGGATGTTGCATTTATGAGGCAGGCACCAGGACCACCAAGCTAAGTTCCTGGCCCCAGATTTTTCTTTTCTAAATGCAGTATAAGTTCTGCTTCCCTAAATCTTTTCACCTAAGACAACCTTTGCTGTTTGCTTTCTTTCTTCTTTTTTTTTTTTTCTTTTTGAGACAGGGTCTCGCTTTGTAGTTCAGGCTGGCTCTGAGCTCACTATGTAGTCCAGGCAAGCCTCGAATCTGCAATTCTCCTGTCTCTGCCTCCCGAGTGCTGGGATTACAGGCGTGAGCCACCACGTCCGGCATTGTGGTATGTGGTATTGATTGCTGGTTGACGTGAGTCTCCACACCCAGCATTGTATGTGGTTATCGGGGATCGAACTCAGGACCTTGCACTTGCGAGGCAGGCGCTGGAACCACTGAGCTAACCTTCCAGCCCTGCTTTCTTTCTTTGGTAGATTCTTTGATCAGATACAATTTACCTAATATGTAAAGTATACAAAATTAAAATTAAAAAAGAAGAAGAAGAAATTGGGTAACCTTGAGCGGAAGTTTAGAACATTTTTATCTTCCTCAAATGAAACTTTATACCCTTCAGCATTCACTTTCTACTCCCCCCAATAATCAAGCATGTACTTTTATTTCCTATCTACACATTTGTCTAATACAGGGTTATGATTAGAATTAATATTATATACATACAACGTGTGGCCTTCTGTGACTGGCATCTTTCACTTGACATATCCATGCTATGGCATGTATTGGTACTGTACCGTACTAGAGCCTGAGCCCAGGATTTTCAGTCTGGGTGGCCCCAGACCCACCCACTTTCTTGTTGGTGTTGTTTGCTATTTTTAAAAAATTTTTATTTTTTTTTATTGAATTCTTTATTGGTATGTTTTATATACAGCTCACAGTCACACTCAACATTGGGGAATTTGTACCAGTATATGACATGAGTTAATTCTCATTTTTACCCGTATCTCTACCCACCCCACAACCTCCCACCCTCTAGATACATGTGCTTTCTTTTTCTTTTCAAATCATATTTGTTCTTTCCCCTCATTACTTTCCCATACCACATTTCCTTTGAATATTTCCTATTTCACAAAATCTGTCATGCACTCTAGAGCTCATTTACATCTATAGGTTCTCATACCAGAGAAAAGATACAGTATTTATATATCTGTGACCTGTTTATTTCACTTACTAGTGTGTCCTCAAGGTGTGTTCATTTGCACATAAATGACTCAGACTTGTCATTCTTTTTGGCAGAGTAATACTCCGTTTTATTTTTTTAAAAAACTACATTTTCTTTATCCAGTCTCCAGTTGATAAGCATCTGGGTTGTTTCCAAGATTGGGCTATCACAAACTGAGCTGCTATGAACATGGGTGTACATATGTCTTTACAATATGATTCTTTCAATTCTTTTTTTTTTTTTTTTTGAGACAGGGTCTCGCTTTGTAGTTCAGACTGGCCCTCAGCTCACTATGTAGCCCAGGCAAGCCTCAAACTCAGCAATCCTCCTGTCTCTGCCTCCCGAGTGCTGGGATTACAGGCGTGACCCACCACGCCCGGCACTTCTTTTAATTCTTTCTAGTATAATCCTAGCAGGGGAATGGCAGGGTCAAATAGGACCTCTAATCCTAGTTTTCTGAGGCATCTCCACACTGATCTCCACAGTGGTTGCACAAGTCTGCAATCCCACCAACAGTGGAGAAGGGTTTGCCATTTTTTTTTTTTTTGAGGCAGGGTTTTGCTAAATTGCAATCCTCTTGCCTCAGCCTCCCAGAATCCTGAGATGATAGCTGTGCACTGCAGCAGCTGGCTTAATTTCTTTTCTTACTAGGTAATTTTCTCCTGCACAGATAGACAACACACAGTGGATTCAGTCTCACATCCATGGGCCTTTGGGTCACTTCTGTTCTGGGTGCCTATGAATAATGCCGCCAGGAGCGTGCCTGCTGCTGCTGGCCATTTTCACTTTTAGGAATGTGCTGTAACCACCGCCAAGCCACAGTCAGGAAGGGCGAGCCTTGTTTTCTCCCACGAGTTTTACGGTTATAGCCCTTACAGTGGTCCTTTGCTCTGTTCTGAGGCAGTCCTTGAAAACGTGTAAGATAGGGTCACATGAGCTGTCAGTCGTGTTGGAGACCATGGTTTCTCCTGTTGAATTGTTTTGTCACCCTTATTAAAAGTCAGTTTGACTGTAAATGTGAGGGTTCCTTCTGGATTTTCATTTCTGTTCCCTCTGAACTCTGTTTACCCTGATGCCAGTACTGCTCCATCTTGGGTTCCGTAGCTTCGTACTGAGCTTTAAAATCAGGCTGTCCAAGCATCAAGTTTCAGGATTGGATTTTCCGTGAGCCAGTTAGGATTTTAGTGAGGACTCTGCAGAATCTAGACCAGCTTTGGGAGAATCAATGCTCTGTGTGTTCACGGTACATCCTGTGTATTTGTGGTGAACTCATTTATGAGCTCTCATAGTCTCTTCGTGAATTCCCTGAGATGCTTCGTGTCTTGTTACCCACAGACACAGCTTCACTTCTTTCTTTCTAATATAGAGGTCTTTTATTTCTTTTTCTTACTAATTGGTTAGTCCTAAAGGTTGAGTAGAAGCAGCAGGCATTCTTACCTTGTTTCTGATCCCAAGAAAAAGTATCTCTCTTTTTTACAACTAAGTGTAATGTTGGCAAAGGGTTTTTGTAGATGCTTTTCATAAAGTTCGTGGTGTCCCTTTTGTTACTTAGTTGGTTGAACTTTTTTGTTGTTGCTGTTGACATGTTAAGATAGTATTAAATTCTTTCTCTGCTTTTTAAAATGATTTTTTAGTCTTTGATTCTATTAATAACATTTATTATATTATATACAATACAGGTATTGTGTGTAATGTTAATTCCCAGTTGTTAATCCCACCTTGTGTTCATGAGATAAATTCTACTTCATCCATTTTATAATCCTATTTATATGTTTCTAGACTTGGGTACCATTATGTTGAGCACTTTTGTATCTAATACAAAACACTGAGGCCTATTAGGGTGCCTGTGTCTGATTTTGATATCAGATTAATTCTGGTCTCAAAGAATGAAGAGTATTCTTTGCTGTTTTCAAGAGTTGGTGTTCTTTACATGTTTGATAAAGCCATCTGAGCCCTGGCTTTTCTTTGAGGATAGTTTTTCTTTTTAAATTTTTTAAAAAATTTTGTTTATTGTGACTCTAACTGTTTGCTTTTTTAAAATGGTCCTGCCCTTCCGTGGTGGCCAGCGTGTTTTGGAGTGAAGTTCTCAGCAGAACCCTTCCACTGCCCAACTGAGGTCACCCTGACTCCCTTTTGGAGGAGCCTGGAGCGTGCCTAGCTTACGGAGAGAAACAAGCATTCAACAGCTTCCTAATCCTATCTGAAGGCATAGATGTTTTCATATTGTACCTATTAAAAATGAATTATGTTTGGAGAGGCTAGTTCATTGCTTGATGTTTACCCTGAGTATCAGTTAAAATTATTTTTGTGAGGCTTTAATTTATACAAAGTAGATATAGCCTATAATTTAATTCAATTACCTAGTTAAAAGTCTATGTTCAGTATAATTCTCACATAAGTAAATTAAGTGCCACTGTATTTGGATAAAACCATTAGTTATTTTTATGTAGGGTAGGAACTGGTTTTTCTGTTTTATTTACTCAATTGCTAAAATAACAGGAACTAAAACTATTTGTGAAATGAATTCTGCTAAAATAACAGGAACTAAATCTATTTGTGAAATGAATTCAGACAAAAATATTTAAGATTTTGGGCCGGAGATTTAGCTCAGTGGTTCCGGCACCTGCCTTGCAAGCGCAAGGGCCAGAGTTTGACCCGGATAACCACAGACAATGCTGGGTGTGGTGACTCACCCCCACCAGCGATCAATACCACATACCACAGTGCCAGTGTGGTGGCTCACGCCTGTAATCCCAGCACTCCGGAGGCAGACAGGAGGATTGCTGAGCTCGAGACTTGCCTGGGCTACATAGTGAGCTCAGGGCCAGCCTAGACTACAAAGCGAGACCCTGTCTCAAAAAAAAAAATTTTAAGATTTTTAACAACTCTTTCATGTACTACAGTGTCTTTAAAATTGTTGTCAAGGGTGTTGACAGCTGCCACGGATTGGGGAATCCATCTGAAGTATCATAATATTACATAGAGAAAAATAAAAGGATCCTACAGCTTAATGAACATGTCACTCCATCAAGGACAAACTTAATTTGTAGCAGTATACTGTATTTAGTTCTGCTTCTCAAAATGTGGAACTATTTGCAGAGAAGATTGTTAGCATCCCTGTATGAATGTGAGTGGTGAAAACTGTTGTGCTCTTTCAAAACTCAATATGTGTGTGTTTAGTGAAAGGGACTTTGTAACATCATTGTTAATTATGCTGACAGAACATAATGAAAACCTCCCTTCCCTCAAGCCTATTAAGGAATCATGAATTAAATGAACAGTGTCTAGTTCTGCCTTTATTGATAAATGCTTCTACAATGAAGCTGAATTTCTTGTGAAGAATATAAACATAGAATGTGCAGAACTTTCTTACTGACTTACTTATTTTTTTTGGTAGAGTACCCTGTACGTGGAGTGGTGTGGGAGGCCGGAGCTCAGAGGCGAAGAGCCCTCACCACGGCAGCGCAGTCGCTGTCCCTTGTGTGTCTGTCTCCGGGTGGAGTGAGGGCCTCCAGCCCGCGGCGCTAAACACAGCTGTCCAGGCCGCAGCCACTCCAGCTCTAACTGCCTTTGTCACACACCACTTTGGCCACCCCAGGCAAGCTGGCACAGTCAGCGGGGCACTGTGCTGCCTGGTCTGAAGGGGAGATTGCCACCTGCTTGGCGTCTGAGGCCGCTTGTGGAAGCGTTGTCGGCACTTTCCTCCACACCAGTTGTGATTCTGCTGCACTAGGGGCTGACTGGCTTCCCTGTCTCACTTTTTATACCAGTTAATGTTGGCACCATATTAATTTTAGTGGGTTTCCAGTGACTGCTCTTTGCAAAGCATTACAACTTTGTACTAACCGTACTTGTTTTCATTTTTTTCAAACTATTATTTTTTAAGAGATTTTACTTTATATATAAATTGCAAGATAATATAGCTGGTAGGTCTTATTTAGCATTTCCATGCTGAAATATACTCAGTTATTAAAAATAATTTATCCAAAACCACGAAAATATTTAAGCTTCCATTCCAAATGCTGTTGTATATTTAGAAGTCATAATGTTTCTAATAATGTGTTTGCCTTTTAATATATAAATTAAAACTAGATACTATAATTTTTCTCTTACTTTATACAGTGGGAAAATCAGACACTTAACAGAAAGTGAATTTTCCAGGTAAAGCGTTATTTTTCATTGTTACGTGTAATGAAAACACCCACCACATACTGAAAACCTGTGCATGTGTGATGCTATTGAGGATCCTGAGTGCATCACCATGTTAAATCCTTCTAAAAACCATATGGGGCAGGTCCCTTTTTTATTTATGACACCAATCTATAAGATCTTTTGGTTTTCAAAAACTGTTCTTTGGTGACATTTTCTAATCCAAGTCATGTCTCCAAGCCTTTTTTGGAGCAGCCGTGAGCACCATCATACCTACAGTGTCTTGGGCCCTCCTGGCTGGCCTGGCACTCGCCCTGCCTATGACTGCCAGTGCCACTTCCATGTGGAACCTGGCCAGGCTCCATCCTCATCTCGCAGCCTCCTATCCGTGTACTGTGTCTGCTTCCTGCCACTCTCACCTGCCTGCCGGCTCCACACAGCTAACCTTGTTAGGAGTAGGCTTTGGAGCAGACCCGAGGGGGCCCCCCCGCCGCCTTCCTGCTCAGTAACCCACAGACCTCTCAGCTGCTTCAACTTTTCATAAGTCTCACTTTTTGATTTCTAGGTTTACATCTTTATCTAGGGGAACTGAATAGAAAGTGGCTTTACTAAATGTTGCCTATATGATTTATGTATGAAGATTACACCCTGTTCAACTCACATGCTAGCATTTTTAATTTAATAAATTAATTTAATAAGGCCTTTTTACATAGTATGGAAGAGAGTAAAACAAAATATGTCTTTTTTTTTTTTTTTTTTTTGAGACAAGGTCTCGCATTGTAGTTCAGTCTAGCTCTGAGCTCACTATGTAGCCCAGGCAAGCCTCGAACTCAGCAATCCTCCTGTCTCTGCCTCCCAAGTGATGGGATGACAGGCGTGAGCCACCACGCCCGGCACAAAATATAACTGTCTTTTAATAGAAATCATTCTGCTTATGTTTGTTGGTTCTTATGTTACATCATTTCAGAGATTTATTATTAAGGCTACAGTATTGTATGTCTGTTGAAAGTTTTAAAAATTCCTATTAAATATATATGACAATAGTTTAGTTACAGTTATTGCAAATTAAAAAGAAATTAGTCATTGGCAAACACAAAGTCCATGTTTCCATAGTAAGAGCAGAGGGCTTTTCCTGTTGAACCGCTGGGACTGGTGCAGAGAACCCTTAGGAAGAAAGCAGTCATCTCGGTTAGCGGTGTGTGGCGGAGTGCAGACATGCTTTGAATCATGTTGACAGTGCGAAACAGGCTGGCCCCGCGATGCCTAGCTCCTGTTGCCTTCACCTTTCCTGCTCACCTCCAGACCTTGTTGGATGTGCAGAAACTATCTTCGGTTGCACAGTGCTCCTCCTGAGGGTTAGGGGAGTCTGTCAGGTGAGCACGGAGCTGGGCAGGCTTCGTGAGGAGGGGAGGACGTTCCCGAAGAAGGGTGCTGGAAGAACTCAGTCCGGGTGCGTGAGGAGCAGGGCAGCAGGATCCCCTTCCCACCAGGTGACACTGGCTGAGGGAGCAGCCTGGAGCTTGTGGTACTGGGACACGCGGTTGTGCTGAAGCACCTGCACACAGATGGACAGCTGGTGGCGGGGGCCAGGTTTCTTAATCCTTCATTGGAAACCAAGGGAGTCTACTACAAATGCAGAAAAGTGAGGACCATCAATATTTGCATTTTCCTTTTCCAGTTTAGCTTGTGGTAGTTATAAACTTTAGGTTGGGGATATTTCTCTTAAACATGAATACAGATTTGCAGTTGCATTTACTAATGCCTGTATATGGGGAGTTAAAAGTTAAGTTCTACATTACTATAGAATTTCAGGAAGAAAGCCAGCAAATTGATATATAACACTGCTGAAGTCTACCAATTACTTTTTAATTGGTATTATAGACCTCATCTGAAACGAGAATGTTTTATTCTCCTAAGTGTGAATATGCTGTGTGAAGTTTCTCTAATTGATTTGCTGTGCCCATTCCATTTGATGTATCATTTTTCACAATATTTCATAATTTGTGCTCACTTCTAATGAACAGAGTCGTTAGGACAGGCATGTCTAAGTACAACTGACAGCTAACATTAGGTGCCAGATGCAGTTTATAAAGCTATGTGGAACTGTAGAGAACAGTTTAAATAAATTAGCACCTGTACATTAGTCTCACTTGCTGGTAATTTATAAGCGAATCAGTAGAGATGACATTTAGGTAAGTCATTGATCAAGTTAACAGCTGCAAGCCCACTGCCCAGCTGGGATGCCTAATTAATAGAGATTGCATTCCTGACCCGGTGCTTCTCCAGGGCTGAGCCTGAAGTCCTTCATACTTCAGCGTAGGCCTGACGGTGGAGTCAGGTAGTTTGCTGTCATTTCAGGGAACTTGGGAATTACCAGGACTTGGGATAAAACCTAAAATACGTATATTTTTCAAAAAGCATGTTAACTAGTGAGGTTAGCCTTGTTCCATTACTTATTTGGATTAAAATTTATATTTTTTTACTAGTACTTTTTTGTTTCGGATTCATACTAGGTGTGCACAGTGTGCTGTGGCCTTGTCCTGCAGGGCTGTGTATATACCCAACATTAAATGCATATTCCAATTTCTTTTGCAAGAAGTAGTGGGTTTTGTCTTTGATTCCTTTGCCCAGCTGAACAGTGAACCTACATGTATGTAACAGCTTGCTTAGGTGTAACATTTGTAGCTTAGCATACCTAAGGACTTCAGTGAGTTAAAGTCCATATAAACTTTAAAAATTAATATAAGAGCTATTAAGCTAACACTTAGTAAAAAAAAGTATCTCCCTCAGCCATGTGGCTCCGATCTTCTGCAGTGTGAATTTAAAAGTGAAAGCTTCAGTGCCGGGCGTGGTGGCTCACGCCTGTAACCCCAGCACTCAGGAGGCAGAGACAGGAGGATTGCTGAGTTCCAGGCTTGCCTGGGCTACATAGTGAGCTCAGGGCCAGCCTGAACTACAAAGCGAGACCCTGTCTCAAAAAAAAAAAAAAAAAAAAAAAGTGAAAGCTTCAGGCATTAACACTCTCAAGGCATCACAGGACAGTGGCTTTGGTGTCTTTTCATTTTTATCCTCATGGGACTAATAATGTCTGAGTACTAGTATGTTCACTGTCAGCCATGCCTCAAGTCTTGTTTTTACACTGAGAAAACGTTTCTTGAAACACAAATACTAAGCCTCAAACATGGAGTAATATTTAGCTAGCTACACTGTTTGAAAGCATCTTGAAAAATCATTTGTTGGGTCCCAGGTGACACACACAAATTTTTGTTTTGTTTTGGAGAAACATTGAATGTTCCCTAGTTTAAGTAATACTTTTTCCTATAGGCCACTTCAAAGGGAAAAAGCGGTTATTTCAGATAATTATGGACTTCCTGTTCAAGCTGTCGTGATTGGCAAACCCGGTCCCAGCAGACCACTCTCGGTCTGGACAGCAGTGCCAACGTGTGCAGCCCGTGACTTCGCTCAGAGGGCATGCACACAACAAGCCCTTTCCTCGCCACCACCCCGATGGCTCTGAGATGGCTGAATTTCACCTGTCATGGTATTCATAGTTCCATTGTCATACCAGTATGGATGTTTCTGAGCAACATAATAAGAAAGCTGCTGAAAAAGACTGCAGTATCCCAGCATTTTCTTTGCCTTCGTATTTCTCATATTTTATGTATTTCTGAATATCTATTAATACTTTATGTGAAAGTCGATCCTCTATAATTTTTGTCACTTACTCTTTATAGTATCTATCTTATTTGAAACACCCTCCTTGGTATAAATTTTATGGGCCAAGCTGAGTGCTTTCTATTCCAGTGGGAATTCTGTTTGTGGTTTACTGTGGGGGGAGGAGGCCCAGGGACTGAGGAGTCAACCTGGGGAAGATCTTAACTCACTGAAGTGTTTTCCCAGAGCAGAGCAAAGCTATCAAGCTTGAGGAGAAAATGAAGCTGTCTGCCATCTGCAAGGAGCGCTTGGGAAGCTCTTGAGCCGGTAGCTTTTGAGAGAAACTGATTAAGGAAGCCAAGGGCATCGGATGGTGAGAGCAGAAAGTCAGGTGCTGCACTGGAATGAGTTCTGCAAGGACCTCTCCTGACGTGCGTGTCAAGTCGCGTGTCCCCACAACCAGCACGGGGGCAACGTGACCACAGCCACAGGTGTGAGCCACTGAGTCAGCCCTCCAGCTCCAAGAGAGGAACCCTTGTCCTGAGTGCATGTGTGCTGGGCAGGGGTCTGATGGGAAGGTTGGTCCTCACAGGCTGGAGCTCACAGTTGCCGCTAGCAGTGTGTGATTATCATCTTCACCTTAATGAACATTACAGGAATGGAATGTTGTGTCTTCCGGCGCCCTGGACAGCTGTCAGGCACACCATGCGCTGTCATCCGTCTCCAGAGCAAGTTCTGGGCCCGCTCACTAGACAACTGTGCTTGCGTTTCTTCTCCAATAAAAACCCATGGTTTTGTCTTGGTTACTTAAAAGAAGAAAACTTGGAAATATAAGTCAGATCAGTAAGAGCCAAAAGTGTATATACCTGCACACACACTCCACACAAGTATTTATGTTTCAATATTACACAGGTACTGGGACCAGACATCAGAAGCAGAACATTCTAGGTCAATAGCAGTAGCAGTAAATGCTGATTTCTATACTCATCAAAGTATTTTAGCCATCCAGAAAAGGGCCTGCACCGTGTGCACCATATGACCATTATCTATGTTAAATGATTTAGCACTTTGCAGTATTTATTTCAGCAGTATATTTTTTGACTGAACTGTTTTAGTTTTAAATGAAAGACAAAGTAAATTACAATCCTGTTTCACCCCTAAACTATTTGAGTGTTCATCTTCAGGAAAAAGAGGACATTTTAATGTATCCCCCTCATCCCGCTGTCATGTCTGACAGAATGACTGTGACGCGTCGGGGGGAGGGAGCTGTGGATTCCCAGGGCCCCAGCGGCCTCTCAGGTTGTTCATTTACTCACAAGACCTGCAGCCCATTGTGCTGTGATTTTCCCTTTGCTCTAGTTGTATAGAGAGAGGTCCATGAGGAAGATGGAAGTCCTCTGCCTTTGAGAACCCACCTCTAGACTTGGCCAGGGTGCACTCGGAGACCTGGTAATAGTGTAGGAGGAAGAAGGACAAGGGAGGCGACAGCTGGAAATGTCTAGAGCCCGAGAAACAGGACTGGCCTTTCCCTGCACACCTGCCTGAAGGAGGGGCCTGCAGTGGAACTGCTGCAGAGGGCTGTGGGGCAGACGAGAGCCAGAGGGAACCCTGGCTGCAGAGAGGGCCAGAGCCACTCCACTGGGGGCCAGAGAAGGCTGGGCAGTGGAAGCCCCTGAGCAGCAGCTGCAGGCTGGAGCTGGGTGCATCAGGGCAAGGCGGGCGCCTCTAAGCCTAGGAACGCCTATGGGAACTGCTGGGGATTGTCCCAGTGGTCACCAGGGCTTTAGTCTCATCCAGCACCTGTGACCTGAACTCAGGGGTTACCCACGTTTGCGTAGCTGTTGGCACTGAAGGAGCAAAGCTGAGCCTCAGCCCTGTGGTTATTCTGAGCAGGTGGAGGCGAAGGCGGTGAAGACAGGGAGGATGGAGCATTGTGGGGAGGGGGGCGAGGAGGAGGCGACTTTGCCATTTGTCAGTGTGATTCTGAAGTAGCTATTTCACTGCTTGTTCACCTGTAAAATGGAGCTTATAAATGCATGACTATTTCTTAAAATAACTGAAAAGCGATGTGCTTTATATAAGTTTAACATTGACCCAGTGCTCGGTGCTGTGCTTGTATGTTTAATCCCCACAGCAAGCAACAGAGACTGGTGCCCTGTAAGTCCGAATCCTAGAGCAACCGGTGTGAAAACCTGGCTAGAAAGACACAGGAGCATGTGCAGTTGTCTGTACTTCTCCCTGTTCTGTCATCCAGCCTCCTCGTCAGGCTCTGGGATGAGGTGCGAGTCCCAGTGTTCCTGTTGGCAGTGCAGAAGGCTCCGCCCCCTGTGCTCGTGTCCACTGCACCACTAGAAGTTCAGTGGGCCCAGAAAACAACAAAAATCATTTTTTCCTTTCAGCCAGAGAGTCCTTCTCTTGCTTTGAAATCTGTGGAAACTGCCAGTAGGAGAGGGCGGAGGGAGAGCAGGGCAGGTGGTTGCATGGGCGCCACTGTGCACTTGCTGAGCAGCTGGCAGCAGCGTGTATGCCTGTCTTTTCTGCCGCGTAGGTTTTATTTTTTGATGTACAAGCCATTGCTTTGTTTTATTTACTATTCTCTCTTTCTTCCATCCTTTATTTTTCGATCTTTTGACTGAGTTTGCAAGGCTGTGCTGCACTAAGACGTCTGCTCTAAGAGCCTCCCCTGCGGTCTTGGTGCAGTGTCTCCTCCTGTCCTACCTGACCTAGTGAGGGTTTGTAGGTTAACAAGTATATGCAAAGGTATCTTTACCAAGATGGGATCTTAAAGGCAAATTCACCTTTCCTGACCCTTTCAGTTGAATGTTAAAGTATTTCAGTGAATTCCTTACTGGTTTATTCTCATTTTTTTAATTGAATTCTTTATGGGTACATTTTATATACAGCTCACAATCACATACAACATTGGGAAATTTGTACCAGTATATGACAAGTTAATTCTCATTTTTACCCATATCCCTACCCACCTATAACCCCCACCCCTTATATACATGCTCCTTCATTTTCTTTCCGAATCTATTCTCATTTTTTAAAGCAGAGATCATCAGTAAGTCCCAGACATCCTTTGAGTTTAGTTTAGTTTCAGGTTTACCAGTGAACTTCTTTTGACTTCTCTACATCTTAGTTTTCATGAGCAATCCAACTGTGGGATGAAATTTTTCAGTTTTCATTTACTCCTGGTTTCTATTTGTGATTACCAACTAGTTTTTGAGTCAACTAATTTTTGAGCATTTAGATTTATTTATTTACTTATGTTTGGACTGAGGCTTGAACTTGGGACCTCGCAGTTGCCAAATAGGTGCAGTACTGCTAAACTACATCCCTAGCCCCCACAGTACTGGGGATCAAACTCAGGACCTTGCTCCCGTGAGGCAGGCAGGGTGCCACTGAACTAAATCCTCAGCCCAATTTTTGTGTTTGTAAACAATGCCAACAACAGCTGTGTTCAGAAGAGAATCGGTACCCATCTGGTGGGGTTGTAGAGGAAACTTTCCTGTCGAATGCTAGTATTTACATGGTAATATTTTGAATAATCACCTCTGATGGGTTTGGAGTTTATTTTGCTGTATGCATGAAGTTTGGATGCCCTTTTCTCCTTTTTCTGAATGACTCCTTCTTAGGATCACTTATGAAAGTTCTTCCTCTTCCCCCTAAGCGTCAGGCTGTGTGCAAGCATGCCACACTGCCTGCAGACCCCACTGGGCTCCCCGGGGTCACAGGATTCGTGTCCCCAGGCCACAGGCAGAATGAGAGTCACACGTCTCCTGGTGGTGGCTGGCAGGGCCCATCCTGAAGGCGGGCTCTACAGGTGATGCTGTGCTTACATGTGCCATCAGCTCACAGGCATACAGGTCACTGGAAGGTCTCAGGTCATGACTTAGGTCTGATGCTAGAAGGTCTCGGGCCACAACTTTCCATCTGACACAGTTCCACCGGAAGGAGAATGCACTTGCTGTTGTAGTACATTGAGAGGAGGGAACCAACCGCAGCCCTGGAAGCCCTAGTTGCTGTGGGAACAGCACCCCACCCAGGTAGTGGGGTCCTGTGGAAGTATCATCCAGGGAAGTTTGTCACACCCTGAATGGAACAGACAGGCCAATTGCCCCCTGACATCGGAGGGCGGAGGTGTGTGAATGGTGCTGTCACTTGTGCTGGCCTGGGCAGGCGCAGCCATGTTGAAGAAAGAGCACGAGAGGTCTGAGCTGGGAAGCTCCTGGAAGGTTGGGCCGTGGCTCCGCCTAGCAGGCAGAAGCCTGGCTTCCCTCTGTGCACCCAAAAGTAAAATGGAGTCCATCTTTTGGAGAGAATTCAAAGAACATTTCCGGGATGTCTCAGTGGGGGCACAGAGCATGAGTGAGTGGCGTTTCCTTTCTGTTTGCATCATCTTCCGGGAGCTGCTGTGGTGACTGCCCGTAGTGCTGTGCTGCAGAAGTTGTGTGGAAAAGGACGGTATTGACAGACCCCGTGCAAGGCGTTAGCATGTTTCGAGTGACGCACGAAGGTTCTCAGTAGTCATCTGATAACCACAGCCTCGAGGGAGGGTGGTAGCAAATACTGTTCTGGCTCTCTGGGAGCCAGCCGGGGCTGCCTGTGGAGCTCCGCTTCAGTGATGTATGCCAGATGTCTGACACTATCCGTTATAAGATGCTGTGGGTTTTGTTACACTTGCTAATTAACCTTTGTGTGTTATTTTCAGAGAGCCATTACTTACCTGTTTCCAAGTGGTTTGTTTGAGAAACGAGCCAGACCAATAATGAAGGTAGTTATCTTAATTTCTTTTTTTAAAATTTCACTTAGTTTATGTATTACAGTAATTATCTAATACACCTTAAATTTATTTTACAGCATCCTGAACTAATTTTTCCCAGACAGAGAGGTAAGTGTGCTGAAAAGTGAAGCCGTTTCCCTTGCCTGGTGCCGATGACACGGCAGTTCTCCTACACTGGGGCGGGCTCGGTGAAGGACTGGGTGATGCTGAATTAGGTCCGGGTGCCAGCTTAACCCTGAGAGTGTGTGTTCTCGTCTGGCTTTGAGAAGAAGTTGGTATAGATGTCCTGTCAACTTGGTCAGTTTGCATTTGTGTGAAATCTTCTAACTTTTCATTATCTTGAAAGCATGTTTTCACTGAACACAGTGCTAACGAGTAGTTCACCGTCATTCTTGTGGTGTCCCATTTTCCCTGACTTCTTTATGATTTTCCTCTTTGTCTTTAAATGTGCTTTTTAATTGACTTTCTTGGCATATATATATATATATATTTTTTTTTTTTTTCTGGCGGTACTGGGGATCAAACTTGGGCCCTTGTGCTTCCAAGGTAGGTGCAGTACCACGTGAGCTAAATCCACAGCCCTTTCTTGGTATATTTTATACATACATTATGATCAGTCAGCATTGAGAATTTGTACCTGTACAAGACACATCCTGATTCTCATTTTCTCCTCTTTCCCCTGCTCTCCCCATAACCCCCACTCCCACATACAAGCTTTGTTTCCTTTTTGCTTTTTACTACCAAATTTTAAATGTGCTTTTAAAAAAAAACAAATCAATTTAAAGAAAACATGCAAGCTTTTAATGTGTTCACGACAGGGCCATAATTCATGTGTCTCATTGCCAGATATCTCTGATTTAATTTCATTAGTAAAAAGACCAACAGAAGTGACTAGATCCATTTGTGCTCCCAGTGTGCAAGCCACTCATTGGCATAGTCCTGCATGTACTGCCAGTGAGTCAAGCCAGTGGGAATGGGTTAATATTGCTATGGAGGCCAGTACTGAATTTGCTATGTATTAGAAGCCTTGTACCCAGTGTGGACTGGTGGTAGCTGTCAGCTAATTTAAAACTATTAATGTTAAAAATCACCTCTTTTAAAGACACTCAGAATGTAAACTCAGACATCCATTGTTTCCAACGCAGCATGGATAGATGCGCATAAATGTCCTCTCACCCCACACCTCAGAACCTGCCACCAATCCATCACCAACAACTTCCAGCTGTCACTTCATTACCAAGAAGCAAAGCGCTTAAAAAGACTTCTTTAAGGAGTCTGAGAGCAAAATATTTTTATATTTCCATGAGTTTTTTCCCTTCAGACACTAAAGCACACCTTTTTTTAGCAGTTTGCCATTGAGTTCTAAAGCTTTCAGCTTAGTTTTTATAGAAGCATCAATGTCTGTTATATGTGCAATTAAATTTCACCTGTTTGAGTACAAATTCAATGCAGTGATTATAGAAATCAGTACCACAGTAGTAAATGGCCTTAGGGACACACACGACTGACTTCCTCCTCTTATAACTGAGCCTCTGAAGTGGTGGTTGTAGCAGGAAGGAGCCTGCGTGCTCCTCGCATGAGTGCTGTTAAGCGTGCTTTTGGATGAGAGATGCTAAGAAAGCACATATCTCCACATAAAATTTATTTCTGTTCTATAAAGGTTTCTGCCAAGTCCTAAGTCTTCCAGACCTCAGTGTTCTGTTCTCCTATTTCACTTTACTCTGAAGTGATAACTTCTATTTGACTTTTTTATAAATACACCTTTCTGGGCTGGAGATTTAGCTCAGTGGTCCCAGCACCTGCCTAGCAACCGCAAGGTCCCTGGTTCAATCCTGGTATAACCACATACAAAACTGGGTGTGGTGACTCACGCCCATCAGCAATCAGTACCACATACCACAGCCTGGTGTAATGGCTCATGCCTATAATCCCAGTACTCACCGGGAGGCAGAGGCAGGAGGATTGCTGTGAGTTCAAGGCTTGCCTGGGCTACGTAGTGAGCTCAGGGCCAGCTTGAACTACAAAGTGAGACCCTGTCTAAAAAAAAATCACCTTTCCTACTTCCTTACTTCTTAGGCATAACGAAAACATACTAACTCCCAGGGAAGTGAGCAGAAGCCCTGTTGAAAACAGGCACCTTGAAGTCTTTTACCAGTCTCATCATTAGATGTTCATGGTTGCTAGAAGCTGAAGTGGAGCAACTGAAACTTCTGTGTATCCCTGCACAGTGTGCGTGTGTTATTATGAAAATGTCAGTAGGGTTATCTTAAGGTGATTACAGTTAACTATAGTTAAACAATACCCTTATAATTAGCAAGATACTTTTTGCTGCCTACCTTCCAATTTGTACTTTGTAAGTACAGGACAGATTGATTTTTGTGGGTTTTAAAAATAATAATGAATTTGAGATTTGGATAGATTATGCTACTTGTACAGCCACTTCCCTTATTAAAAGATGGAAGCGTCTAGATTGAGTTAACAGAAGAAACTCGCTCTGCCAGTGTCACAGTAGTAAGAAAATGAAGATATATGCCAGGTTGACAGCAGTAGCAAGATGCACCTCGCCTGCACTACACAGACCCAGAGGAGCTGGGGAACTGTTCCATGAGACAAAGATACTCATTTATATGGATGAAGCCTGTGTTCTCCCAAAGTGGATTTGACCACCTTGTCCCAGCAAACATTTAGCATTGCATTGTTGAAAGCAAAAGCTGGTAACTAATTCTGTGAAGCATTTGAGCAGCATGATTGTATAGCTAGAGATACAGGTTCAAAGAGTAGCCCTCCCTTGCTTCACTGAGGAGCTAACCAAGGCCTGCTTTCTACAGCAGAGCTGCAGCTTCTGTCCCTTTCACTTTTCATTCAGAGCAGAGTCTTGCTAAGCTGGTTGGCTGGGCCTTGATTTTGTGATCCTCTTCCCTCAGCTTCCTAAGGCACTAGGACTACAGCTATGCTGTTGTGGCCAGCAAAGAATACATTTTCTATGCAGATGCCTATAGAATATTAGTTGAATTATGAAATAATAAGCCATAGAGAAATCTTAACAAAATTGGAAAAGTACAAATCCTATCAGTTAGGTTTTCTGTCTAAAAATCAATAGAACTGTACCACTGTTGAGTTAAACACAAAAACCAGAATTAAGGGTTACAGGCTTTTGAAATGTATTGTGGGAGCAGTTCCTGTCCAGCCGTGTGGGGTAGGGACATCGTATTGCACAGAGACAAATGTATTGTCAGTAATCTTAAAAGGCTGAAAATAAATGAGGTAAGTATTCAGTTTAGGAAGTGAGTAGAAAGAAGAAATCAATAATGAAAAAATTCAAAAGGTATAAGATAAACGAATACAAATAGTTCTTTAAGAAGAACAACAATGAAATCAATTAACTTCTGGCAAGCTCGATTAAGGGCAAAAAACATGAAATAATATATTAAATGGATTTTTAAGTTTTTTGTTTGGGTTTGTTTATTTTGGTTTTGGAGTGCTGGGGATTAAACCCAGAGCTTCACGAAGGGTAGGCAAGTGTTGTGCCACTGAACGGTCAGTGCTAAGCCTGGTGTTAAGAATATTAAATAATAACATTCAGAGGATATTTTTTTAAAATATAAGATGCTATAAAAACTTTAATTAATTTGAATAATCTCACAAATAATAGGTAGCACGTATTGAAATTTGGAACAGGCCAATTAGTCACACGTATCTAAAAAGCCTCACAGTAGTTTCATGGAGTAAACTAAGTTTCACTTACAAGAACTCACAACCAAGAGGTGGTGTATAGGCCCTGCTGACCACAGGATGTGTGGGCCATTCACTGACTCTCACAGATGGTTGTAAGGGTGGTTTCATTCCCACAGTTTTCTTACTTAGAAAACATAGATAAGACTAACTGCAGTCCTGTCAGTGAGTTCTCCATAGTTTAAAGGAAAGGCAGCTGTGTCACAGAGCAAGAACAGAGGAGGAGGACTCCAAACTTAACTTTCAAGATGTTGAATACATAGCAGAGGACATTTTCCCCAGGAATGGAAGGATCGTTCAACATCGAAATGTATTAGTATAATTCTTTATGTGAAGAGCAAAATATAGAGAAAAAATAAAATCTCCCAACAAAAGTGAGCTTTGGCTTTTTTTGGTAGAAATGTTTACACCAGAAATAAGAGTTTGAAAGAGACTATAATGAGGAACAGAAACATATCAATTTCAGAATATACCTTTAGACTCCATTCACTAAGGATTAAGAAGGGACCTACATTCGCTTTTGTTACTCAGGATATTGGAAGTCTTGCCAGTGTGATTTTTTTTTTTTAAAGATACAGTTAAGAAAGGCAAAATAGGGCCAGAGGGTTAGCTCAGTGGTTCCAGCACCTGCCTTGCAAGCGCAAGGTCCTGAGTTCAATCCCCAGTAACCACATACAATGTTGGGCGTGGTGGCTCACGCCTGTAATCCCAGCACTCAGGAGGCAGAGACAGGAGGATTGCTGAGTTCAAAGCTTGCCTAGGCTACATAGTGAGCTCAGAGCCAGCCCGAACTGCAAAGCGAGATGCTGTCTCAAAAAAAAAAGAAAGGCAAAATATGTGTGGTTTTGAGCCCCACAACTTGAGAAAATCAGTTGTTATTCGCAGATGCTGTGATTGTACATGAGAGAATGAAAAACCTTAAACCGTAAATGGTGTCTGAACTCACAACATGGGAAGTGTGCATGGTTCTCAACAAATTTTCCTGAGACCCTTCTGTGAACCACACAACAATGTAGTAGAAGGGTGAGGACCTGATGGTGGGAACCCCAGAAGCAGGTAATGGCACCATGGTGGTGAGAACACACAGGAAGAGATCAGGGGTGTCTATGTACCAGACTGGGCTTGTTAGTAACAGTGGAAGGCTGCCTCTCTGTCTTTGGACATCTTGGCACACAAGAACCATTTTAAGGGATGGCATGAGGACACAGGCCTATAATCCCAGCATCCCGGAGGCTGAGACAGGAGGAAGCAGTGAGTTCAAGGCCTACCTGGGCAACATAGTGAGTTCAGGGCCAGCCTGAACTACACAGTGAGACTTTGTCTGAAGAAAAAGCTATTTTAAAAGCGCTGAGTTCCAAGTGTACAAATACATACATCTGCATACAGACACATACATATATAATGGTTGTGCCTTTAAATTCGTTTAGAAAAATGTTAAGAAAAAATAATTGTGTTGACAAAATGAGAATTAAGACTTTTAAAAGCCATTATGTGCCTTTGGAATTAAATTTAAACCACAGAACATAATTAAATAAGATGGTTAATGGAATAAGTATACAGCTCTATATTATTTAAATGGCATATTATGCCCTTATGTCACAAAAGACAAAGATGATAAACTATCTATTTTGAAGGTAAAAACATCTGACGAAGACTAGGAAATTTGAAACATGGTACCCAAATAATGGTAATCTAGAATAAATTACTCTTAGAGACAACAAAAAAGCTTAGTAAATAAATGAGCAAAGGAAAATAAGCTACTCATGAATGAAGAAAATAAAAAGTACCTGTAAATATTTGAAATTATCAGAAACTAAAAATAATACCTTGTGACACAATAACAAGACAGTTTCGATACCCAAGAGGTCAGAAATTATGAATATTACTTGTCAGGAAACAAATTAGAAACAATCCAGATATTTATCACTTTATCACAGAGTAGCTAAAGAGACTCAGAATCATACCATGGAATGTGTGCAGTTGGTAAAAAGGGGTTGAGCGAGTTGTTTGTTGGCATAGGAGCGATGTCAGGCTGGAAAAGCAACTAAAATGGTGCAATATATATTGTAAACACAAGATAATACCACTTACATTTGTTTGCTTCAAAAATATATCAACTTGCAATGCCGGACGTGATGGCTCACGCCTGTCATCCCAGCACTCGGGAGGCAGAGACAGGAGGATTGCTGAGTTCGCGGCGGCTTGCCTGGGCACCATAGTGAGCTCAGGGCCAGCCTGAACTACAAAGCAAGACCCTGTCTCAAAAAGAAAAAAAAAAAAAAGCCAAAAAAATATATCAGCTTGGGCCAGACATTTAGCTCAGTGGTTCTGGTGCCTGCCTAGCAAGCACAAGGTCCTGAGTTTGATCTCCATATACAGTAATACCAAGTTGTATATTGTATATCAGTAACCACATACAACAATACCAGGTGTGGTGACTCTCACCCACCAGCAATCAGTACCACATTCCACAGTGCCCACCATGGTGGCTCACACCTGTAATCCCAGCACTCAGGAGGCAGAGGCAGGAAGATTGCTGAGTTCAAAGCTTGCCTGGTCTACACATTGAGCTTAGGGCCAGCCTGAACTACAAAGCGAGACCCTGTTAAAAAAAATACATGTGTGTGTGTGTGTATAAATGATATATATCAACTCATACTCAGTTTCACATAGTATGCATGTAAATGCAGAGTTCAAAACAGTAAACTCCCCTTGCTGCTGGCTAAGAAATTCTAGTATTTAATCTCTGTAAGAACAGTATGTTACTTGTGTGACTTAAGTAATCTATTTTGAAGTCTGCTCCTTGCTATAGATAACTAAATGGGAGCAGGTAGGATGAACAGCAGAAAAAAAACCCGAATTACTTACAAATAATAAAATAACTTGCCTTGCTTTGGGAGGGAACCTAATAAGTTTAAAGATGCAAGAGGCAGTGAGAATGTGTGAAAAGGCACATGAGGGGTGTGTACAATGGTTTGCCTCAGGTCAGCAGAAAGCTCTGACAGTTCACGTGGTCATGGTGCAGAGTAGGTGGGCCATGAGTGAGTCAGATGTGCAGTGCCAGTGTGTTTATGTCAGATTTTGTGAATTCTAAGGCACAGTTTTTCAGATCTGAGCATCTTTGACAGCAGGATGGACTTTTCAATAGTAAAGTTCTGCTATGTGCTATTGTGCCACAGCTGTCTCCTTTTACCATGTAAATAATGATGGGGTACTGCTGGGACTACTGTCTTGTTACCAGGACAGAATACCTATCACTCAAAAGTTAAAGGAAGAGAGGTTTATTTGGTGCACAATTTGAAGGGGTTTCAATCTGTAGTCAGCTGTCTCCAAAGCAGGGTGACATGGCACAGGAGCCTGGTAGAGGAGAGCTACTTAAGGGATGCAGGACAGGAAACAGCAAGCCTTCCTTTCCCTTTTTATTCCATCCATACTACAAGCCTATTGGTTGATGCTACCCACACTTATGATGGGTCTTTCCTCTTCATTAAGTCTGTCATCCACACCCATTAGTGAACACACTAGTGTCCACTCAAGTGTCATACACCCATGATCACTCATCAACCTAAAACCTCACCTATGACCTCATGAGGCTTTAGGGGGTACATCTAGCTGTAAACCATGACAAGTACATAGAATCTATGGTAACTTAGTTTCAATAAAATCAAGTTGGTGTGCACATAACAAATGCGGTATATGTGGACATGTATAGTATATACATCGTGAAATCAAACTTGTGTATATATAGACATGTGCATGATACAGTCACATGTGTGCACACACCCCCATTTTAAAGCTTAATTCTAGCATCTGCCCAAATTTAACTTTACAGCCTTGTCTATAATGATACTGCTTATCTTTTTTGTTACTTTCCGATTGGCCACCAATACAGTCAAGATCCATACTTAGTAAAGACACAAATACTAGAAAATATGTGGGAATTCATGAAGTCTGTGAAAATGATGTGAGACAAGTATTTAAACCATCTATAAACTACTGTCAAGTAATAAGATAATTATCTTTCAGTCTAAATAATAAGATATTATCTTTCAGTCTAAATACTCAGTCAAAACTTTCTCTATGTTGATGATTCTGGTTCATTTTAAGTGTGTTCACTTAAAGTGCCTCCATCTGCCTGGGCTGGTTTTCCCCAGAGAAGAAGGTAATGCAGGCAGGTCTCAGGAGAAAAGTGCACACCTTCCAAAATACTGCAGTGGGACAGCAGACCTCTTATTGGACCACGTGATGGTTGGCTTTCTGTTTCATAAATCTGAATTCCAGGGAAATTAAATATCTGAATATGCAAATAAATAAAAATTCCAGAAGACAATTGTTTGAGAAAAGCCAGGGCCTTTTAGAGCCTGCCTTCTTGACGAGGATGAGGATTGTCTCATAGCTGCAGGAGTCACGCTGCCCCAGTGGCTTGTGCCCCCTGGAGGTCCACAGTGAGGCAGCATGGAGAGGGCATTTAGGGCAAAGGTATCCTTTGGAGAAAAAGCAACAGATCCAGCTGTAAGGTTTATATTTTTAACTTCTCAACCTTGAAAAAGTCACAAAGTAACAGGCAAGTGGGAGTAGCTTACACCGCCCTTGAGGGTTGGGGAAGTGTAGCTCTTGATGGGTAACAGAAGCTGCTCAACAGAAACAGGGCGGAAGGCTGTGGAGTCAGTGTCTGGTTTAATTACCCCAGTCGTGCCTTTTCTCAGGTTGTTTGGTGGCCATCAGAAGAGCATGGCCATCTGTATTTCAGAAGGAATTACAAGTAGTTCCTTTGTGGAGGGCTTCTGCTGTCAATGCTTTATGCCCTCAGAGGTGTGTTGCTGCAGTGTTGAAACAGATGATGTGGCATAAAAAGATAAATTCTGTAGTTCAATTTGTGAGATGATGCCTGTTTCCAGTCCTCAGAGCGCTCTGCATTGTTGACTATCACTTTTCCTCTGAACGAGGGAGTACATTGTCTATTGATAGCCACATACAACTATTTTTTATCTAACAAAGTAATTTGGGCTATTTTGTTTGTTTTTATTTAAAACAAATTACAGAGATTCTCATGGTAGAATACTAAATATAAATTTTGTTCTCTGTTAATGGGTATGGAATATTAAGTATCAATTACATTTACATTATAAAGGTGCTAACTAAATATATGAATTCTAAATACTATTTTCTTGTTATTTTAAAAGTTAGCCAGAATTATGTCTCCTAACTACAACTGATTATAGCTTGTTCAGTCTATCTCTGTGTATATTTTTATTTGTTCCTATCTGGCTTTTTCCTAGCAATCCAATGGGGAGAAGATGGCCGCCCATTTCATTTTCTCTTCTATACTGGAAAACAGTCCTATTACTCATTAATGCATGTGAGTATATTACATTCGTGATAAATAATGTGAACCGTGAACTACAAACCTATTCAGCTTCAGAATTTACCTACTATTTTATCATGGACAAAAATAAGACTTCTAGAGGTAGAACAGTGTGATGATGAAAAGCTTAATACTTCATCTTTGCTAAAGTTACCACATATATATCAGAATGGTTTGTTCTTAATATTTTCACTTACAGAGCAGAGGATATACAGATATAAGCAGTATTAGAACATTTGCCAAGCGTACCCCAAGTTCAATTCTCATTACCACCACTATCAAAAAAGAAAAAAAAATGTTTTCATTACAAATTGAAGTGCTGTCAGGACTCCAGCCGTTGACCTTGACCTCTACTTTTCTTTATTCATATAAAATGTTTCATAGGTGAGTACAGTTAGGAGTTGAGAAAACAGGCCCCTAAAGCAACCTAGAAAATGATTTTAATGCACTTGGACTTCCAGCTGCTTTTGAGTATACTGTGAACAGTTTTTGTTTTGTTCTGAGAGCTGTGTTTGATAGTGTGCAAATTGGGAAAGTTTCCCAGAATTACTATGAAAAACAAGACTGAATGCCAATATTGAGTTTTAAACCTCAGAATCCACTTTATGTTTAGAACGTAATGTCAAGTTCTGATTTACCCATTCTTTGATTTTTAAGTCACAAATATTTGTGGGGCTTCCCCCGTCCGCAGTCAGATTTCAGGGGCTTGAATCAGTGCACAGATTTGCTTTGCTTTTAGTCTTATATGGTCTTTATTTGCTATCCTCCGTCCCAAAGGACAAAAATCTCCACTTGTCAGGTACATTTATTTCTTGGAGAAAAAAAGAAAGCCTTCTTTTCGCTTTCTGTTGACCTTGGGCAAATGAGCTTCCTGCCCTGGCAGGAATGAAATGAATGATAAATGCAGAGCATGTCTTTGCTGAGTAATGGCACTGCTGCCCGGCCTTGCCGAGCGCTCCCTGCACAGCCCGAGGCCGCCGCGGACCCCCGCTGTTCATTTAAATAGGTATGTCAAATCTGCCTCCACTGCCGCTGGTGTGATCTGTGGTAATGTTTGTGAAGGTTCCATATGGACTTGAGCCCCCTGCAGTGCTAAGAAATAATGTACAACGCTTCATGGTGCAGACGCAAATTTTCTCTGAAAAGGGATGCGGTGCTGCGCTTCAGCTGTCGAAGAGGATGATGGAGCTGACGCGCTAGGCCTGTCAACTTGTTACACGGATGGCTTGCACGCAGCGAGGTTGTGGAAAATCTGTGCCTTTTAACTTTTCTACTTAATCACGGTTGTAGCATTGCCTTTAGACTGTATGCTACATTAATTCTCTTCCTGCCTTCTGCCTTTCGTCCCAAGTTTCACGGAGAAGAGTAAAGCATGCAGGTCGTGCGGGAGCCTGATCCAGCAGCTGTCATCTGACAAGTCATTTGCATTTGTTTGGGCCGGAACTGTGCAAGCCAAGGGCGAGATGTTTTGTTGCATTCCATCATAATGAAGAAATTACACATTATATACAGGGTCTAACTTTATTTTTAGTTTATTTCCCTGTTTTAAAAGAAACGGGTTTCTCAGGAGATAAAATCTTACCATGCTCCCTGACTAAAATGTCAAATGCTGTCTGACTACATACACTTCCTTTTTGAGGAATACAGGTTGTGTGACATACAGAGGAGTTCTCTGGGCACTTCTGTTTTAATTCAGCTCCAGCCTCCCCAGCAGCAGATGTCACTAATTCCAGCTGGGGTTGGCGTCCCGGGTCCAGAGCCCACAGTGGCTGCCGTCAGAGACACTGTCACTCTGACACAGGGCTGGGCCTTCCCAGTGCGGCTATAGAAGCACCTTTGTGGAGAAGCCAGGCACAGCGTGTGAAGGCCAGCTGTGAATGCTAGAGCCGCCTCATATGGCGCTTTGTTCTGCCTTCTGGGGAGGGGCACCCCTCCTCTCCTGAGCCATCACTACTTCCCACCCACCGTGGCTCAGGAAGTTGCCCAAGCACTCACAGTCTCTCAGAGGTTGAGGGGGGATCTTTGCTAGACACTACGTTTATTTTTGGTGGTGCGATTCAATTGTGCTGTGACACAGACTGTATTTCCAGGACCAGCTGTAACGGTACAGGGTGCAGCAGGCAGGGCTGGCTGTGACAGGCTGACGACCTCCTCTGTGCACGGCTGTGTGGGGAGAGCTCCCCGGCTCCGTGAACCTCTCCTGTCTTAGCCTTCCTCAGAGAGTCTGGCAACAGTGTGTGTAAAGTGCATAAGCTGCTTTATAGGCGCTAATGAAAGGTTGTCCCGATGCAATTCACAGTTCAGGGCAGTTTAGAATGCTTTCAGGGACACCGTTTCCCATTGACCTGCATTTAGTCCCTCCAGGGTTTGTGGAGAACTGGGCAGGTTTTGAAGAAAGATGCTGATGAGAAGAATTGTACGATTTATTGTCCCTGCAGCACTGAAGTGCGACCGAGAAAATACTGTATGAAGGCAAGTTCACAGGCGTGTTGCACTCACAGGTTCAGTCGCTGACCTGGCAGGCTGTTGTTGTCCTGCAGCTGTGACTAACAATCAGATGTCCTCCGATTGCTGGGAAAATTGCTAACAATCCATTTACCTTACAGTATCACAGATAAGATAAATGTAATAAAAACAAGACAATACCAACACAGTTTCTCAAACAGTAAGAGTTAAGAAGAAATAGGAGACTTCCTGAATCTCTCTACCCAGTGTTGTGCCCCATGTGGGGTCCCATGCTTAGTGGCACTAGCCAGAATGACTTTTTACACCCAAAATAGATGGCTTCCTCTTTGCTTCATATCCACTTAGTCAGGTGAATTTGTATGCTCCATAGACATGATTTAAGTTTTAGGAGAAAAAGGAAGAGAAAAAGAAAAAACAGTTTTCCAAAACAATTGAGTAAAAGTATAAGGGAAGGGAAGAACTTTAAAGAGGGTGCAGATGTGTGGGAAAGGGGGTGCTCCACACAGGAGTGTGCCAGGCCTGCGTGATTCTCCGTGGGAAAGAGCCGGGACGTGGGCTACCCTGGGCCCTGGCAGAGGGACCAGCAGCTTCAGCCTGTCCAGGACCCCCAGGCCAGTGGCACTTGGGCAGTGGGATGTGCTCCTAGGCAGCACATTTGCAGCCTTAGTAGTTGCCATTCAGTTTGTGCAGGTTCACTATTTTAAGAAAAGTGTTCCTTTAGGTTTATGGATTTTTAGTAATAGTATGTAGTCCAGGCAAGCCTCGAACTCAGCAATCCTCCTGTCTCTGCCTCCCGAGTGCTGGGATTACAGGCGTGAGCCACCACACCCGGCACTGTGGTATGTGGTATTGATTGCTGGTGGGCGTATTGATTGCTGGTGGGCATGAGTCGCCACACCCAGCATTGTACGTGTTTACTGGGGATCGAACTCAGGACCTTGCGCATGCGAGGCAGGCGCTGGAACCACTGAGCTAACCCTCCAGCCCAGTAATACCTATATTTTTAAAAAATAAAATTCACTCACTAAAAGTGAATTGAAAATGGTTAGCTGTCCATTTCTGTAGCAAAATTCCTGCAGCACAGGCTCAGGCAGAGGGAAGGTTTATCCTGACAGAGCTGTGGAGTTTCAGTCTATAGCGAGTCGGCCCCTTGCTCTTGAGTTCACAGCTATAACTAAAGAAAGCATTGCTTTACCCATTGTTCTCAGAAGGAGGTTGCTTTGGGTCCCCTTGGACCCAGGATGCCCTTTGATGCCCCACCAAAGTTGTACTGATGAAAGGCTGCCCAAAATATTCAAAACTCAACAGGTGTCCTGCGGGGCATGACTCAAAACATTTCCCCAAAGGAAAGGTGAGTCTTCATGGCCTTAGACCTGTATGAAGTTTACCTGTGCTGGCCTCACCCCAGCCCTTGATGGAAGGGAGGTGCAAGGCTAGAGGTGACCCTGGGAACCTGGAATCGTATGGAAGCATCACTTAGATCTGAGGGAAAATTTGACAGTTGAAGGTGGCGTATTTGTAGAGCATTTCCTTAGTGAAGGAGTTATGTAGCCGCTGGTGAAGCTTACACCAAACCTGTGTGAGAGAGGAGGGGCCTGGTAATTCAGTGCTACCTGAATTCTTGGGCTAAATTGGAAAAAAAGTTTAAAATACAAAAGAAGAGCAAGAATTCTAGTCCTTCTGACTAAAAGAAGCTCCTGGCTTCTTGGGTCCCCAGCTCATATGAGGTGACATAAGTGATGCTGAGTCTGCAGCCCCAGGAAAGCTGCTGGCCCCAGCACCCACAGACTTGGTGAGGCCAGGTCCTGGGACAGAGGACAGGAGATGCAGGCCTGATGCCGGGGTGTTTCCAGACCCTGTTTGTGGTCACGCAATGAATGTTTAAAACTTGTGGATAGAGTGCTGTTACCTTTAAAATCAGAGTTAAAACTGACTGTTCTCATGGTGAGCCATTGAAGGCCAACTATTTTACAGCCATGTAAAGTACTTATTTTTAAGAAGCCATGGACTAGCACTAAAGCCTGTCTGCATGCTGTTTTAAGACTTCTTGACAGCAGGAGTTAATTCAGTAATTAAATCAGCAGTAAAAATTGCCATTCTAGAGGTATCTGTAATGCCCATTTTCCTCACGTATGAATAATTACCATTATATATTGTATGCTTCTAGTCTAACGACTGGGAAAATTAAATTTTTCAAAAGACGAACCCAACTTATTATTCCCTCTAGGTTGATTTCAGTTGGATTACTTCTTTTGTAATGGTACTGTTGTTACAGAACACGTGATTATAATGTGAGGGATTAAACTCTCATGTCTGCATCCTGAGCACTTGGTGTCCTCACTGGTGATGTGCTTTTCCAGGGTCCAGATGTGACCCCGCGGGTCACCTTCCTTTTCTGTCGAGTGACGTCACACGACGTTTAAACTGTACAGACTGTATCATGCGCTGGGTCTGCAGAGGAACAACAGTGGGCTGTTTCATTTGATTTTCTGTAGCCCAGTGGCCAAAAAATAAGTTGTTATTTAAGGATCTTTTTCTGTGATTTCTTTAATAAATACAATTGTAAGTTACTGAGCTAACATCAAAGATGATAATTGCTATTAGTTTTTTCTGTTTATTTTGTGACTTTGCCTATGCCACAGTCCTCCATGAGTGCTACTTGTTTATCCTTCCTAAAATTGGAATTTCCACACGATTAATACAACCACATCAGATTTCAGAAGGAAACAAAACTCCCGTTGCTCATGCCTTGGAAGGATTTACATCAAGCATTTCTTTTCTGCAACCTGAGCATCTGGTATTTTCAAATTAGGCACCTTCTAAATTTGACTCATACATTATGGAAATCTGATGGCGTGAGGGTGGAAAGGCTTGCTTTGATTTTATGAAATATTAATCATAGCTGTGATTAATGATTCAGCATTTCACATCTGGGTTATTCCTGTCGTATCTGAAAATTACATTATTAAATATACTATATAAACGTAGTATAGGTGGGGTCACTCTAATTCTCTGGTGTCCCTTAAAAATTAAGTGGAAACTTAACAATGTATCAGTGGTAATCTGTGATGTTGACAGCGCCTGGCATCTTTTATACCCTCCAGGGTTTTTGATGTAAATGAGAAGGCATCTCTTCAGGGAGCTGAAGCTGCAGAGTCGACTTTCCAGAGAGCTGCTGTCTGAGCCACGGCAGAATCTCCAGAGCAGTTTATTATGCAGCAGAGAATTCATAGAGATGGCTCGTGGTGTACCTTGGGCCATTTGGCCTTGCAAGCAGCACTCCCCACCAGCACCCTTGGCCATTGCTGGGTCAGCCACTGTGTGGTTCTTCACATCTCTTCTTATTTAAAGGAGCACACATTGCTGTCAATGTAGCTCAGTGGCAGAGCACATGCTTAGCATGCACGTGGCCCTAGATGAAACCCTATCATTCCCATCCCCACAAAAGAAAGTATGTAAAGTGGTATAATCTGCTTTATGTGATTTGTTGGATTACAACCATCAACTTGTAAGCACATCCCTTAAAGGAATAGAATGTACCATGTTTGATATGTGCTTTTCAAGTCTGTTTCTCTCCTTTCACATTTTTTCACCCAATTATTTTACTTACACCGTCTATAACAAATTATTATAGTTGTAAATAGAACACTAGAAGGAAATAGTGTAGGGAAAAAATATTTTAAGAAATACAGGAACCAGACCGGGGATTTAGCTCAGTGGTTCCAAGGACTGCCTGGTAAGTGCAAGGTCCCAAGTTTGATCCCTGGCACCAAGAACTACAGTGCTGGGTGTGGTGGTGCATGCCTATAATTCCAGCACTCAGGAGGCAGAGCCAGGAGGATTGCTGTGAATTCAGGGTTATCCTGGGGTACATAGTGAGTTCAGGGCCACAAAGGGAGCTCTTGTCTCAAAGAAAGAGAGAGAGAGAGAGAGGAAGGAAGGAAAGAAAGAGAAGAAAGAAAGAAAGAAAGAAAGAAAGAAAGAAAGAAAGAAAGAAAGAAAGAAAGAAAGAAAGAAAGAAAGAAAGAAAGAAAGAAAGAAAGAAAAGAAAGAAAGAAAGAAAACTTAAAATGAGCATTGCTGGGAAGTTATTGGAATGTTATGATTAATTTAGCAGCCTAAACTTTGACCTGAAACTTACCAATTTGTTATTATTGTAGTTGCCTCAGTTACTCCAGCAAATTAAAGAAACCATTTCAAGCAGTAGGTAGCTGTTGTTGTCATCAGTGCTCTGCCTCTCAGAGAGATTTGAAAACCACACCATCTCTGGCCTTCGCACTCCCCAGGTCACAGGCCCTTGGGCCACACAGTGCGGGACTAGGGAGGCAGCCCAGGGTAGTGTGAGCTGAGCCAGTCTGAAGCCAGATTCCATCCCAGCAGCACCCACACAGACAGGTGAGTTATAGGGACAGGGATTCTAACCACACATGAGAAGACTCTCCCGTTCTTGGGAGACAAATTGTATAATTTTGAGTTGAATACGAGTTGTATATTCTAGATGTGGATGGCTCACGTACAAGTGAGTTCTTGGTTTGTTAAAGGGGCACGGTGGGTCTTCTGTACAGGTATTTTTCTGCTGCTGTCATGATGAACTTATGTCTGCAGCATGGCCACTTCTTTCCTACAGGCATGTGGAGTAACCACCTCCTGTGTCCCTTTTGCCTCTCTGTAGTTCCAGGCTTCCCCGTGCCTTGTTAGGAGGTCTCCTGCACGCCCTTAGAGGTTCCCCTCCAGCAGATCTGGATGAGGCCAGAGAATTTCCATTTCTGACCAGTTCTAGATTGGATGCTGTTGCCACTGGCGGGGTCTCCACTTTCAGGACAAGCTAAGGGAGGACTCACTTCCATCCAAGATGCACAGGGCCGTTCTTAGGGTGCTCACCTCAGTTTTGTAGCTTCAGAGTGCAGTTTTTCCTCTTTTCCTGAGTCCTTACCTTTTCTTTTTAAACTAGTGGTAGTATACCTATAAGGAAAAACAAGATAAGAGAGCTCTTCTGGGGTTAGGGATTTAGCTCAGTGGTTCCAGCATCTGCCTGGCAAGGTCCCAAGTTCGATCCTCAAACCACATACCACAGTGCCAGGCATGTGCCAGGCTCACACCTGTAATCTCAGCACTCAGGAGACAAAGGCAGAAGGATTGCTCTGAGTTCAAGGCTATCCTGGGCTACATAGTGAGTTCAGGGCCAGCCTGAGCTACAAAGCGAGATCCTGTCTCAAAACAAAAAGAAAGTTCTTCTGTGTCCTCCAGACAAAAGGAACGAATGTTCCCAATCCTGCCCTTTAAATACCATCTCAGCTCCCTCACCTGTGTTTATGCTGCACTAACCCAGAGGTGTAGTCCTTACTCTTTTATTTCTCCCAGGGAGAGAGATAGATTCCCAAAAGGAGACTGCAGATGAAACAGTGCTAAAATACAGGCCCTAGTATTAGCGCAAGGACACTGTGAGTCATGTGGTGGCAGCCTGACCTCCCAACTTGAGAACTTATTTGTTGTTGTTCTGGGTTTTGGGGCTTGAACTCAGGACCTTGTGCTTGGCAAGCAGGCACTGTGCCTGCTGAGCTGCATCCCCCGCCCAAGGTATGTCTTCCTGTTTCCTATTAATCTTTCTTTTTTTCCTGACCTCCCAGCTTGAAATTACTGACAGATATTTGAGGTGTAGGCTGCGTCTCTGTCAGTTAACACTTGCGTCACCCACACAGGTGAAGGTGTTAGAAGCTGTCATACTTGGCAGAACAGTGCGGTCATGTTGTCCTCTCCAGCTGCTGCCCCTCCCGGTGCCTCCAGCACACCCAGCCATCACACTCCAGCGTGTGAGTTATGTGTGGATTATAAATGAGTACAGACACACGCCCTGGGGATGGGTCCTGGAAAGTGAAGTCTGTTTAGTCCGCCCTGGGAGGAGGCCCTTGCATTACTCTGGTCCTTTTAAACTCATTGCCTGGAAAACACGCTTAATAGATAAACCTTATTGCTGCACTGTTTTCTACAAATTCTAACAAAATGTCAGCCTTTCTCTTCCCATCACAATTTAAAAATTGGCACACATTCACAGGCTCTATTAAAAGTCAATAAAATAATGAAAAGTAAATACAATGAAAAATTTGTAAGACACAAATACATGGCACAATCTTAAAAATTATGCAAAATTAGTTGTTAGGTATTTCAGCTATAAGTCTACTAGGTGGTTTTTTAAGTTTAAAGCACATATTCCTGTTTAAATTCTGATTTCTTTTAAGAAAAATTTTGTGAAGCTTTTAAGGAAAATAAGTAGCTTATAAAAAGGTCTCTGTTGTTTAAGCATCCTGCCTGGAATGGAGACGTAAAGTTTTTACAGAGTCGTGTGTAGAGCAGGGAAAGACAGGTGTGTGTGATGTGTGGTGCTACATTCTCACTGAAATGCCCCCCTTACAGCTGGAATGAGAAGTAATTTCATTAAAAAGCAGTTCCATTTTGTTTATTCTGCATCATTAAAAAGCATTTCCGTTGTGTTTATTCTGCAGCTGGACCAAGAAGGCCTGTGGGCGGGACCAGCCTCCCAGGGGAGGCATCAGTGCCTCTGCAGTACAGCGTGCCTTCTTTAACCATAGGTGTGTGTTCTGTTTGCACAGGACCTTTATGGAAAGATCCTCCAGGTTGAAAACCGCCAAAATCTATTGCCATCCAAAAGTCTGGTGCCAGAAAATACTGAAGTCCTGTAAGTTCTTGCCTTGCATTAGAATATACGTGAACTTTGAACCAAACCATGCCACTTATTGGCATATCTGAAGCCTAACATTTATTCAGTATTTCAGCATTGATCATTAAAATTCAATATTTCAGCATTACGGTTCCAAAAATGAGTGATGTTTTTTGTTTAGGAGGAAGCAAATGCTGAAGCTATTTTTCATTTCAGATCTGTTAAGTAATACTTAATCACTGTACCAGATCTGATGTCCGTGGCTGCACATGAATGTACCACTTGTGTGCCCAGAGCAGGAGAGGGCTTCGAGGCTCATGCTGTCACTTGGCAAGCACTGGCAGGGCAGATCCATCAGCGTGTGCACCACTTTTAAACTTGGCCTACCTGTCCATGTTTGCCTGCCTTTCCTTTCTTTATTCCTTCCTTACCTTTTTCTGTAAATCTCTATGTACACTGTGGTGTGAATGTATTCCTGGTCTTTTATTTGAGTTTTATTAGTTCTTTAGCCCATTCACAGGTTACTTTATGTCCATACATGTTCAAAGCCAGTTCTACAGGTACTGGAAATCTGGTAGCTTTTAAAATGATTCCATCCATAGAGGCATGTTTGATTCTTCAAAACATTTACTTTATTCAGTGTCTTTTATGAAGTAGATTGAGAAAATATGGTAATGTTTCTCAAAAATGGTTTACTTGGGTAAAATATTTTATGTGAAAATTTATTTTCAAATCATGACTTATACTTATGTAGGTTCTTTTGTGATATAATTCTAATTGCATGGTTAATTAAAAAGAGAATATATGTGATATTTTAACAGAGACCTGATTGGCAGCAGATGGCTGATTAAGGAGGAACTAGAAGAAATGTTAGTGGAAAAACTGTCAGATCAAGATGTGAGTAATTAATCTTTTTAATTTAAGGGGACCGGTGCCACAAGAATGCAGACAATTGCTGTATTAAGGACCCTAACAGGAACGTTCACAGGAGGCAGGTGTTCCTCTTAACACATTCCTTGTTGATTTCTGCAGTCAGGGCAACGGGCAGCATTTGGTCAAAGTATGTGTCCAGTCTCCAGTTCCCTCCTAGGTTGTCTTCCAGCACATGATGAGTACAGCTTGGGAAGGTGCCACCGGAGGCTCTGCGGCTCCTGCCTTCCTTGCGCTTCAGGTCAGCGTTTTCACCTGCAAGCTGCGGCACAGGCTGAGTCATGGCACATTCCTCACCCATTGCACTAGTGCAGAGCCCAGGCTCACCCCAGAGTCCCTCTTCCAGCCAGCTCCAGCGGCCTGCGCCTTACCCCACTTTCTGCCTACGTTGTATGATCTCCTTAGAGGTTCCGATGTAGCTTATCCGCACAGAGAAAGCTTGATGTTTGAAGTACTTCGATGTTCTAAATCTGTATGACTTTCTGGAAGGTTTCAACAGCAATGAATTTCACAAGTCCTTCTCAGAAGGCTTTTTCTTCCAAGACGGTGGCTAACTGTCTGCATCTCGCCGACAGCGAAGTGCTGTACTTCAGTCACTCTTTTTCTCCTTTAACACATTGGAGAAATTGATGATTTGCTAAAGTAGTGATTTGCTTAAACAAGATGGCAGGCACTTGGTTAGTGCTGGGTCCAGAATGAATTTCTTATATTCATGCTGCCAAGTGTCCTCCACTTGAGTGATTTGAAGAAGTCTTTCTGCTTCTTTCTTGAGTGTATCATTTCTTCATTTTCTCTGCTGTCTGCTGCTTTGATTTTATCATTCAGGGTTGTCCCAAGTACTTGATACAGGTGTGCATCTATGAAATAGATTATATAGCCAGCCTTCTAGACTCCCAGAATACTGGATATCAGAAGAAACCCTAACATCCGTGGGTAGTGTCAAGATGAGGGGGTTCAAGGTGAGCAGTGACTTGCTGAACCTTAAGCCCAGGTCCCCAGCGAGGTTATGCGGTGCCTGCAGTGACATCTGAACTTTAAGCAATGGTCATGGAATGTGTGTGAGGGGCGCCTGAGCCAGCCGCTAAAAACAAAGGCCCCTGGCCCTGCCCAGCAGGGAGAACAAGATTTTGTGGGGACCTGAAGAGGTGAGTGTCTCACCCATAGATAATCACCCTCTCTCATGTTACTGCATCACAGGAAGCTGTATTTCAAGCAGTTCTTCTAATACTAATCTTATTGATGAGAGTCTTCACTATTTCAAAGTATTATTGGCAGGTTTTCACAATAAAGCCAAAGGGTAACAGAGTTGAATGTGATTTTTAGGGTTGGCAAAAAAACCTAAAAAGGTTATCAAAAACTGGGTTTCATAATTCATATTAACTAAGGATCTCAAGTGTTAGTTGTTTCCTTCTCCATAAACACTTTAAAATGATTATTCTGGCTTCTAATTTTAAGGGGTTAATACCAAGTTGTTTACTTTCTAATCACATGTTCAAGAACTATTAAAAAAAATGCACAGAGTAGCAAGGATAATTTATTTCAAGAGGTTGCCCTTTAAGTCAAGTATCTCTTGAATTTTTAAATAGCTTGATTGTTCGGTTTTAAAGGAAATCATAAACATTAAAGTAACACAGCTTGAACAGCCAAAAATATATTTGCCAAGTGTATTATGAAATATAATTTAAGAGGTACATTTTCTCAAAATCAGACTCTTTACATTTTACTCTACATAACTTACTGGAAATTATTTCTAATGCTCCTTTTGATACAGTTCTAATAAAGAGTGGAAATTATGCTTGAAGATCATCTAAATATTTTTTTGGAAATGAATTTAAATCTCAGCTTCATAATTGTAATACAGAGAAACTTGACTTTTCTTTGAGTGATAAATCTCTTTGTTTCTCAGAGGAAAGATAGAGCCCTGCAGACCCGCAGGGAAGGCGATGCCTTGTGCACGCTGTTTTAGAAGCAGCGTAAAGATGCAGGAGTGTCATCCTGTCAAAATTTATCAGGAAAAGAAATGCTGGAAAGATCAAGTCTATAAAAATAGAAAAAACTTAGCAAATGCAATTACACTTGCATCTTCTAATGAATTCTTATTGTCTGCAGTACACACAGTTCATCCGGCTGCTGGAGAAGTTGCTGGCATTGCCCTGGGGTCCTGCCGAGCAGGAGTTCATAGCGAGCTTTCGCAGACACCTAGCCATCCAGTCCAAAAAGCAGCAGATCCAGCCCCTGCAGCAGGACGAGCATGGCGTGCCCTTCAGCACTGGTGAAGGTGACAGCCCAGGGCACTTCCAGCTCACTTGCTCTTGCTTCCGGGCCCCTTGACTTTGTTTTTGGTTTTGTTTAGTTTCGCCGGTGCTGTATTAGGTTTCCTAATTTTAGCATTCTCTGAAATTTATAAAAACTGAACCTTATTGTGTCACATGGAAAAAATGAGCATACATATCTTCATAATCCTCAGCACTTTCCATTTTTACATTTTCAATCATAGAATCAATAAAATGTTTACAACAAAGTCTTATCCTCAAAACTTGGAACTCTCGATGCTTCTGCATTTCAGTTGTGAGCTGAAACTTGTGGGAACATGAGACCACAACTCACCCTCCCTATGCTCGCAAACACTCGGGCACAACCACCCTGACCAGGTTGGCACAGTGCTGATCTGTTGGCAGCTGTGGAGAGGTGAAAGTGCCTCCATCATTTTCAAGGCAACAAGACCTTCCCTGAGGATTCCTTTCATTTACCCCAGTTAGATTTCATTAGACCGTTCAGATATTTTTAATATTAGAAACACTCTTATTGTTTATAACACAATACTATTTCCTTTTTTTGTAGTACTAGGAACTGCATCTAGCTTTTTATTTATATTTTTTATTTTTATTATTATTATTATTTTTGTTTTGTTTTGAGACAGGGTCTCACTTTGTAGTTCAGGCTGACCCTGAGCTTACTATGTAGCCCAGGCAAGCCTGGAACTCAGCAATCCTCCTGTCTCTGTCTCCCGAGTGCTGGGATTACAGGCGTGAGCCACCACGCCTGGCACTGTGGTATGTGGTATTGATTGCTGATGGACCTGAGTCACCACACCCAGCATTGCATGTGGTTACTGGGATCGAACTCAGGGCCTTGCGCTTGCAAGGCAGGTGCTGGAACCACTGAGCTAAATCTCTGGCCCTTATTTTAATTATTTATCTGTTTATTTTTGAGATAGGAGTCTCACTAGGTTGCATAGGCTGGGCTCAGACTTGCAGTCCTCCTGCCTTGACCTTCCACATAAGCCCCACCTGCATGCTCAGCCTTTTTTTAAAAAAAAAAAAGAAAAGCTAAAAGAATATGAATGACTATGTAGGCCATTGAAACTAATTTAAAATCATTGCAGTGTTCCTAAAAGATAATTGAAGAATAAAATGACCCCATGATTAGCTTTATTATGTTGACTCTGTTGCAACTTACATATTTTATTTTTGCTGACCTGTATTAATTCTAGAAGCCTCCTAAATAGAGAGTTGTCAGTTGTTATCCTGGGAAAATTAATTTTAATGTAGTTGTACCTGTATTTAAGATTTTTACTGACAGGAGTTTAAACTTTAAAGGTAGAAGAAAGACTGCACGAGCAGAAGCAGTTGTGTATGGACGCGGAAGCGGAAGAGTCCAAGTGAACGGCGTGGACTACCTGCAGTACTTCCCGGTCATCCAGGACAGGTGAGTGCCACGGTCCCGAGTGTGGCCCCAGGCGCTGCGCCGAGTGACTGCGGCTCTCCACTAGTCTGGCCAGGAGCTAACTCGGGCTGTTGCCATCTGCAGTGTTTCCAGAATTTTCACCAAGCATCTCTGGAAATTCTCAGTAATGGCCTCATCTTCTCTTTCTGTCCGATCCTACTGGAGTGTGAAGATTCTTAGCTAGATCTGAGGTTTGGAAGCGCAGTCTGTGGCAGAGTGTAGGAGGGCAGCCTTTGCCCTCCTGGTCAGCGGCCGGTACACACCACACAGGTCAGCACTCCGCCGCCGCACAGGCTGGGAGGGACGTGCAGACCCTTGCATCGCGTTCCTGGCGCGCATTCACTAAGGGCTGCATCCCCTGGGAGTTTCCTGTTTTAGGAAGTAGGTTGTACGTCTGTGGTGCAAACAAAGAAACCTCATCCTCACAGGTTAAAGTAAAGGCTCAGCGGCTGTGCTGCATTCCATGGCTGACTAGGGCAGTTACGTTTTTATACTGTGTATCCCAGGAGAGACAGACGGTACGCGTGGGTCCTGGGGTTCGTCTGGCGTCCCCTCACGGTGCCCATCACAGAGCTCTCAGTCGCCATAGAAAGGGCCCTTCCTACATGATGTTGGGTGCCCATGGCCACTGTCCTTGTCCATGGGAGCACAGGTGGCAGCCCCTCCCGGTCCTTCTGTTTCAGGAGCGGCTGGTGCCGTGAAGGTGGGAGGGCTGAGGCTCTTCTGATCTGTGGACATGGACAGTGGAGGAGGCTGCTGAGCAGAGTCCCCACCCCGAAGCGTCACGTACTACACTTCTCTGTGTGCCTGCGTGGGAAAGGAGCCCACTCTTAACTCACGTTTATGTGTGTTAAACTAAGGAAGTTCTTTCTTCGGGAAAAGCCCCAGGGGGACTGTGCCCTGGGGTTGGGGGCCTTGGCACAGGGACATCTGACTGGTGCTGTCTGGCAGCTCGTATTCAGTTAAAACTCTGGGCACCAGGCAGCAGGTCTGAAGCCTGGCTGGACCTCACGGTTAGACGGGCATTTACTCGGGGTCATGCCCATACCCAGTCACATTCTGCGCCGTGAACTCGTTACGCGGCCAAGGGCGCGGTCCCTGTCCCAGGCGCGGCGGTCGGTGGGACTGGGAAGAGAGCACCACCGAGACCCGCAGGGCCGGGCCAGTGGCCGGAGCCTCGGTCCTAGTTCTCCTTGGTCACCACCAAAGAGTGTGACCTTCGCGAATGCCTCGAGGCCACTGGCTGAAGGGAGCTGAACGTGGCCCTGAGGCGCTTGCTCCACTGGTGAGTCGCTTCATGCCTCCCCTGGGTCCTCGCTTTGGAGGCTGTTTAAACGCAAACAGCGAACAGGTCCAAGGCACTGTGGGCCGCCTGGCTTCCCAGTGTCATCAAAAACCCAGTTTACAGTGCGAGTCTCGCTGCAGACTCAGACCGCCCTGCGCCGGCGCCTGGTGGTTTTTCTGGGCCACCGTTCCTTGAGCTCTCACGTGATCGCCTCGGAGCACAAGCGTATTTCCCACAGTGCCAGGATACTGAGCATGTGTCGTATGCCAGAGGCCTGGCGTCCAGAGAGAAGAAAAGCGAGGAGGTCATTTCTTTGTCTTTTTTACTTCTTTTAAAAATTATCCTGATTCATACAACAAAGAGAGAAACTCATGTGACCCTGCAGCCCGGGCCTCACGCAGGGCCTGAGAGGAGAGAGCATGGAGGCCGAGGAGCACTCACACCACGTGGTACGGAGCCTCGGCCACAACTGGACCTGCTTCCCAGCTGTTCTGTGCCTCTGTGTCCAGCCAGCCGCTCCTGCTGGGCTCCCTTCAGCACCCCTTACCCAGGTCACTCCAGCTCCAATCATGCCAGTATATCTATAGGAAGCACCTTTAAGACCAATTTTCTCCTGAATTTTGGTCCTTTCCTTTTAATATAAATGTCTCTTAGGGAATCTTTTTTTTCTTTTTTTTTTTTTGAGACAGGGTCTCGCTTTGTAGTTCAGGCTGGCTCTGAGCTCACTATGTAGCCCAGGCAAGCCTCGAACTCAGCAATCCTCCTGTCTCTGCCTCCTGAGTGCTGGGATTGCAGGTGTGAGCCACCATGCCCGGCATTTGTGATATGTGGTACTGATGGCTGGTTTTCATGAGCCACCACACCCAGTATTATTATATGTGGTTACTGGCGATCAAACCGGGACCTTGTGTTTGCTAGGCAGGCGCCGGAACCACTGAGCTAAATCTCCAGCCCCTGTTAGGGCATCTGGAGCATTTTAGGAATGAAGACTGGGTGTCCAAGTTTCCAAATAGCCTCCACAGGCTGGTCCTGTGCACTGTCCCTCGGCTGCTGTCCTCTGGGAAAGTGCAGTGGTGGATTCAGATGATCAGCTGCTACACCATCTTTCATTGTAATGCAGCTGTTACGTGGAACATTATCCTAGTTATAAGACAGCTTGTTCAGATTTGGTCACTGAAGGACTCGTCAAAGGGGCGACAAGATTGGTGGGTCCCACAGCTGTGGGGCCATCTGCCCTTCGGCATGCTGCTGGGGATGCGGTTTCCTCTGACCGGGAAGGGTCTGCTTGGCCCATCTCCCTGGCTTGGCTTGCTCTGGGGCACTAACAGCAGCACTTGAGAGTCCCTCTCTCTGTGTCTCTGCTTCACTGTTGCAGGAAGCTTGGTTTGGGGTCTAGAATGCCAGTGTCTGACAAAGAAGCAAATGCAATAATAAATGGGCTTTTCTAAGTACAAGTTTTGGCAGAATAGTAAAATCAAAGTCCTTGACAAATGTGAGCATCGTACCTGGCACAGAACGTATCAACAAATACCAGGAAGGTCTGGCATAGCCTCGAGCCTGGGCCTGTCCCGACACACGGAGCCACTGAGGCAGCAGGCCACACTGCTCAGCTGGCACAGCTGGACTGGGAATGGGGTAGGGGTGAGGGCAAGGGTTGAATGTAGGGAATGTTCCAGGAAGACTACCATGTGAAAAGCTACCCCAGCCTATGCCACGTGGAAGTGAGGCTAGTTGACCAGCAGAAGGAATCCAGAAGGACCAGCCAGGACCAACCAGGACTAGCTAGCCACAGATCCATGGAAATGCCCATATCAAGGTGGTCATTTTGCGTTCTGGAGCTGCAACATGGTGGTCTTTATCCGGTCAGTCCAAGCAGCACTGGATGGTTGCTGGAACAGACCTATAAATTTTATATCTGATCGTGGAATTCAGTGAGGACAGCCAGGACCCCAACTCCTATGAGGCTGTTTAGCACCATGCACAATTCTCACCAGATCAAGGGAACTGCAGGGAATTTGTCCCTGTGCCTCAGTGCTGAGCGCAGGAGACCCAAGTCAGGTGCTCCAGCAGAGCAGCATAGAGGTCCCAGCGCGGGCAAGTGCCACGCTGGCTGAGAGGCATGGAGAGCGCCACCCAGCCTGCCTCTGGGCAGCACCCATAAAGCATGCATTCTCATTCCTCCAGGGAGCAGCTGATGTTCCCTTTCCACTTCCTCGACCGCCTGGGGAAGCACGACGTGACCTGCACCGTGTCCGGGGGCGGGAGGTCAGCGCAAGCGGGAGCCGTCCGCCTGGCCATGGCCAGAGCCCTGTGCAGCTTCGTGAGCGAGGAGGAGATCGAGTGGATGCGGCAAGGTACATGGCAGGAGGGGGTTGCTGCCAGGGCCAAGACGGCGACAGCTCAGGGGACCGGCCCCCACCATGTGGTTTGCAGGCTGCACCTTGGGATTCAGTGCCCTGATCATGATCTTTAGGCCCGACTGCTACAGAAGGAAGGTGAGTGGAGTCGAGGCGCTGGCACTCATGTGAGGACAGCTGGGCCCTGTCTGATTTTAGTGCTTGGCCCACTTGTGTTCGGGACAGACCGTTTCGGCTTTGTCTGAGCCCAGAAATTTGCCATACTGCCCAACAGTGAGGCCCCTCGGGATTTTCCCAGAACTGTGGAGGTCTTCGTTTGCTCCACAGCGTGTTCCTGTGGGCTTTTTCTTCACTCCTCTGCTGTCACCTGGGTGGAACACAGGAGCCCCGTGCAGTGTGATAGACCAGGGAGGCTCCTGCCCAGGTGGGGCAGGAGGAAAGCGCCGTGCATGCTGCTGCCACATAGGCCAATGCCCTGCAGCGCGGGGGGCTGCTGGCGTACAGCAGGAACATTGCCTCTGGCTTAGGTTACTTAACTTTTAAGTCCCTTCGAAATCTCTTTGCTTATAAATTATTTGCATCCTATGACATTCTCTCTCTACACTTAGAAAAATAATTTAATAGGACTGACTGAGCTATTTTACTAGTGTGCGCTGCGGTGCATGCTTGAAAATCATAAACATTATTAGTTAGAATTTAAACAAAAATTTAGGTCTTGCTTGTGTTTTACTCAAGATATTATTTAGTTCATCCGTGCTTTTAAGCAAACAAATGCAAAGGGTTTATGGATAAATAGTAAGTGATTTCAGCTTCCTTTGCCGTCTGGCCACTGAGAGACCCCTAAGAGAAGACCTGAACCCTGTCCCCAGAGAGGAACCTGGCTGCTGGTGTTGGCGGTGAAAGCGGATTGGCAGACATGGTGGCCTGCCTCTGTAGTTGTGCAGGCCATTCAGGAGTGTCCCACCAGCGGCGGTCTCACTCCTGGCTCCAGCCCCACAGCGCACTGATGTGGGGCAGCCACAGAGCACAGCTCGGCGATCGCTGGGGTGCTGGGGGAGTGACTTCTGGCTTACCCTACCTTCATTCCTCTAGAGTAAACCGTGGGTACAGAGAATACCAGTCTGAGGCCCTGAAACAAATTCCAGGGATCCAGCTCAGTGTTTCCAGCGTCTGTCCCAAAAGCCCGGGGTCCTGAGTTTGATCCCTGGTACCACATACACAGTGCCAGGCATGGTGGCTCATGTCCATAATCCCAGCACGTGGGAGGCAGAGGCAGGAGGACTGCTCTAAGTTCGAGGCTTGCCTGGGCTACATAGTAAGATCCGGGCCAGCTTGAACTACAAAGCCAGACCCTGTCTCAAAAAATAAAAAACAAATTCCAGGGAAGCTTATTTTCACATCACGCACAGGGTGGTATCTGGACATTTGTCACGCAGTCCCTGGCCAGCAGTGTCTGTGTGCACTCTGTCTTGCCACACAGACGCCTGTCCCTTGCTCTTGTGCCTCTGTGCACCTCCCTCCGAGCTGACTGAATCCCCACAGGATAGAAAAGCAGACGTGGCTCTCATCGTTGGTGTTTGAGAAACTGGAAAAATGTCCCAGAGTGAAAGCAGAGCTCTGAGGTCTCAGGGTCCCACCGTCTCCCGGGCTCAGGCAGCAGTGCCTGGAGACGGGCCACGCGTCTGCTTGGCACAGGGCTCCCGTCCGCCAGCCACTCACACGCCTCTCTGCACAGCCGGCCTGCTCACCACCGACCTGCGCCTGCGAGAGCGGAAGAAGCCAGGCCAGGAGGGCGCCCGGAGGAAGTTCACCTGGAAGAAGCGCTGAGCTGGCATTGCTGCCGCCCTGTCCTCACTGCAAGTCTGCGCCAGGCAGCACCAGCACCTTCAGAGTCCGGGGTGGGTATATTTTTAAATGCTGCTTCAGAAAAATTACCATTAAAAAATTAAAAAGCAAAACTGTTGTCTTCATTCTGCTACTTTATACTATAACATTAAAAAAAATCTAGTTATGGAAGCCTAATTCGCGGGTCAGTCTATGAGATGTGAAAGGAGCAGCCAACGGAGGACCCAGCCTCCAGGGCTGTGCCGTGCACCGAGTGTGGCGCTGCCCCCTGGTGCCGCCCTGGCCACAACTCTGACCCCTCTGGTTGCTGCCCAAGCTGTGATCACGTGCCCTTGCCAGCACCTGAAGGTGCAGCCTGGAGGCCCCGCCCCATCACCTCAGTGAGCCCAGAGGCCAGCACTGCTGCGGGATTGGGGCTGCACAGCGAGCGCCCTCCAGCTCGGGCACTTCCTTGAGTGTGGAGACCCGGTGTGTGAGCCTGTGCGTCTCTGTAGCCGTCCTGTGGCCTGAGACGTGACGCTGCCTGACACGCCCACCCTGCGGCACCCGCGCACCCTCACCAGCTCGCAGGGACATCGTCTGTGGCAGCTTGTTGCTCAGTCACATCGGTCTCACCCGTCTGCCAGTGCACGCTGCCGCCACTCCCAGGAGAGGGGACAAGTGTGCGTGCGTGCGCACGTCCGCAGGCCCGCCAGGTGCGCTGTGGTTCCCCAGCATCCGCCCACTCCCCAGGCTCTGCGGAACTGCTGCTGAGGCCCAGGTGTCATGGCCCCTGCGCCCTCCGGCCCTCAACCTTCAGCAGGAGACACACACTTGGTCAGGCAGGGGAACCCTGTGTGCTGTTAGATGCAGCCAGGAGGACGGGAGATGGGCTGTGCAGGACAGAGGCATCTTGAGAGGTGAGGCAGTGGGAGCCAGGGAAGCCCTGGTGACGGGGAGAAGACGAAAGGAAGAGGCTGCTAGGGAGGAAGAGCTCGGCGAGGACGCCACGGAGGCTGCTGTGCCCTGCGCAGGGACCGCAGCAAGCGGAGACGTCAAACCAACACTGGTGCGGATGGTGGAAGTTGGTACTGAGGGTGGTCTGGCCTGTTAGCAAGAGCACCCCCTGCCGTTTTCTAAAATGCCAAGCCAGACATCGGGGCTTGCTAAATCTTGGCCCCTGAGGCACACCCAGAAGTGGGGCTTGGAAACCTTCCGGAGCCTTTGGAGAAGCCAGGGTGATGGGGAGGAGGCTGGAAGGAGACTGTGATGTCCCGCTGTTGGCCGAGAGCTACCCAGGACAGGGCGCAGCAAGGAGGGGATCGGGGCCATGGTTCCCAGCTCCCCAGGCATAGAGGATGCACATGCTGGACCTGAGGCCATGCCAGCTACGGGGCACAGGAACCGGGCACAAAGGGAGAGAAGCCGGGGTCCCCTAGAGGCGTCTGCGTGGGCCTGGTGGGGTTTGGGTGCTTGGGGCCATGGCAGGGAAGGGGCCTGGCTTGGAGGTCATACTGCGGGAGACGGGGTGGGGGAGAGATTGAGCACTGGATGGTCAGCAGGAGGGCGGTGCAGCCGGAAGGAGGCTGCTGCTGGAGTGAAGCAGAGTCTGAAGCAGAGGGAGAGGCCCAGGGAAGGAGCCATGGCTGTGGGCACTGCCACAGGGCGCAGGCTCATAGGTGCTTAGGACAGTTAGTGTCGTGTTTAACAAGTGTTGATGTTTAAGAGGAAGACTAACACATTTCCCCTCGTCAAGAGGCAAAGAATCATAGCCCATAAATACTGAGTGGCGTCTTAGTGAAGAATTTAGGTACAGAGATCCTTATTCTAAACCTTTGGCCAAGAAACTCCCTACACAGTAAATAGGTATAGCAGTGCCCAGTGGTAATCACAGCACTCTGGGAGGCTGGGCAGGAGGACTGGAAGTTAAAGTCTGCCTGGGCAACTTAGCTAGAACCTCGCCCAAATTTTTTCCTTAAAAACGGTGGAACAAGGGAGGCAGCTCAGCCCTAGGTTCTATCCCTACTACAAATGCAAATACAAAAAAAAAAAAAAAGAAAAGAAAAGAGGTTGCAAATCATTTTGAACACCAAAATTTTGAACCTCAGTTCTGTGACCAGAATCCACCATCACATTTTTCCGATAGTTACCTTGTCACCCTGAACAGTTTGAGAGCGGCCTAGGAGACTCAAACTCCCTGGGTGTGTCGGGTGGAGATGGGCCTGGGGGGTGGTACTTCCTGGGCTGCCTCCTTCCACTGGTGCTGGCCCTGTGCTCTGCTCTCAGGGCATTGTGAAGCGAACAGCTTTGTTCCCCAAGGCTGTTCTGCCTCTGTTCCTTCTTCAGCTAGCTATGGATTCAACCTTTCAAAACCACGAGCCAAGCAAAACAAACCTCCTTCAGTTGTGTGTCAGCATTTTGTCCCAGTCACAAGGAGGCGGGCTAAACACACTGTCGTTTCACAGAAAATACAAATCACTATTGAGGCTCAAAATGTCAAAAAAACTATTTGAAGGCAAGAATTCAAGTCAGTACCATATTGCTTCTCCTTCAACCTAGGCCGGTACTCTTTTAACTGAATAATCAATGTGATAACACAGAAGCGAGACCTGTAGCAGACTAATACTTGATCAGCAATGGCAGAGACTTACACTTGACTTCGATGCAGTGAACCCCGTGCGGACTGTGCCTGTGGCATCCTGGCCCTCCCAGGGCTGGCCACACCCCATGCTGGGTGACTGGGTGTCACCAGGCACTGCACCGGCCAGAGCCCCCCCCCAGCCCCTTGTCCATCAGGTGCCCACACCTCAGCACACCCAGGCGTGGCATCAGCTCTCCACATGCCCGTGGCCCTGGGTCGCCCAAGCCCACCCTGCCACATCCCTCCTGATCTGCTGACCTCTCCAGACCTGGACCTAATGCCATGTGTGCTCGAGGCCTCCGCCTTCACGTCCGGCCGCTGCAGTAGCAGACCAGCAGGCCAGAGTGAAGCTTTTCCGTTACCATCTTCTACTCAGTTTTCATCCATTGAACATTTCTTTGCCACAGTTAGAAACATCAGCTAAACAAGTTCCTTCCGAGAGCTGCTTTTAAAAAGAAAGGAGAAGTCCCCTTTATTAGCATGGCAGCGACCTATTCTGCCCACTGCATGGGACAGTGGTCCCTGAAGTTACTGCCATGAGCCACGTGTGGAGACGAGCTTGGGGCTCAGATCAGCCTCCCTGAGGACTGGTGTAGGATACTTGTGGGGTCAGGAAGCAGGGACCCGGTGCCTGGGAAAGTAATCGGCTGCTTGGCTTTTCTAAGAAGCCAGTTCTGAAAATGGCATTATCTGCGTGCTTGGAAGGAAGGGATCCTGGCCCTGGCACCCACCTGTCACTGGGCACCATGCAGACCGAGGTAGAGAGTTGGTGCCTTTGTCAAAGTGGCCTCCACATCCCTATGAAGGACCCTGCACAACTCGCCAGCCTCACGGTTCACAGAAAGGAGGCCCCATAGCAGAGTGCGGGGGAGGCAGAGGTCTGCCCAGAGGGCTGAGTCACAGAGCAGAAGACACTGGGCCAGCGGGTGAGAGGGGCCGAGCCTCCGGGTGCAGGCCAGGAGTCCTGCTCATCGGGTGTCCTCTGTGCAACTCAGACAGGCCTGCTACTCCTGGGATGGAATGGCAGCTCTTGGTGCTTCCCAGCGTGAGAGACACGCCAGGGGCTGCCAGCCAGCAAAGAGGTGCCCGCAGAAGGGGGGGTACCCAGAAGAGTGGGGTACATGTGACAGAGGAGGGGAGCCCAGCAAGGCGCAGCTTTCGTGCTGCCTCGCATACAGAGGCTGCTCGTACACTGGCTTTTGTGAAAACTGCAAGAGAATTTGAGATTTATTCCCTTTTCATTTTCCAAAGACTTGATTGTGTTTCTCCTGAGGAAGATTGGACCTTCACCAGGGAGCCAGCCTCCTGGAGCGAGGTCTCCTCCGGGTCAGGAGTGGAGATCCGACCTGACCGGCTCACCCCTCGAGCCTTCTGCCCCTGCAGGCATCATTACCGCGGGTCACCGCTTCCGGCGAGCGCACAGGCCACAGAGCGGAATACCTGGGTCGTAATTTCTGAATATGGCTCCTCTGCAGCAGGGGAGGGAGATGGTTTTTCCATCGTGGTGTTTAGTAAATAAAATAGCGGAAGCTGAACAGTGGGGTCATCTTGGTTACAGCTGGGAGAGCGAGTGTCTGGGAAGCCTCAGGACACCTCACTCCTCAGCGGCTGAACAGCCTCCAGCTGGCAGCGCCGCAGAGTCCACATCTCCAGGGGCTGGGAGAAGGGACGCTTCCTGCCCAAGCACGATCTCAGCCCAGGGGTACAGGTTGTGCAATTGCTGTGCACCCCCGCCCCGGTCACCCTGGGTCATCCTGCAGTAGGACGTGGTCTGGATGCGGTTTAAACCACAGGTGGTGGCAGCCCTGGACCACCTTCTGCCTCCCCACGCCCCTCCCGCCAGCCACCCAGCGGGCTGAGCCCCAGCATGCCCGCTCCTCTTCGGCCTCTCGCTCCGCCTTGGCTGTGGCCACATTCCCACCGCACCCACCTGGGGACGGTCAGGCCACACCGTCCCCAGCTTTGCTGCTGGCCTAGAGCCTCACCAGGGCTGGAGACTTGCTGCTCCAGGCCAACAAGGGGACTCCGAGGTCAGCACTTGGTGACGCTTGGAGAGCCTGGGATCCCCTCCGCTCAACGCGTCCCCCAGGGAGCGCACCGGACAGACCTGGTGCTTGGTGTGTAGCAAAGACTAGAACCAAACAAACCACGCTCAGGCCGGTGTGAGGACAAAGGTAACTGGGAGATGTTTCCAGGACAAGCCAAGTGGCAAGGTTCTGTACCCACCCACGCTTGCACCTCTCGGCCAGTCAGCGAGCTCCGGAGTAGGCCGCCAGTGTGGCGTTCAGCAGGGTGGGAGAGAGCGCGGCTGCTCAGGGCCAGCACCCCACGGTCCCCAGGCAGTGAGACAGCCAGGCCCACTGAGAGGGGCCCAGGGCTAAAACTAACAAGCCATATCGTTTGTGCCACACGTGGGTGCCGTGACACCAGGGAGGGGGGACCGGGACCGAGGGAGAGCTGCACGTTACACAGGAGCCAGAGCCTGTGCGACTGGACAGAGCGGAGCCCAGAGCGCCGGCCACGCCCAGCTGGGGCGCAGGGGTCTCCGAAAGAGGAGCAGCAACAGGAGAGGCGACAGGGTGAGGACAACCTGTGAAGCCCCGGCTTGCCCCGGGGAAGGGACTCGCTGGGGTGGGGTGGGGCTTGATCTTGGCCCTGTGGTGGAGCTGCTGCAGGGGTGGCACACAAGCCGCGAGGCGAGCGCAGGGAGCAGCTACGGCAAGCAGGTGACCATGGCCGTGCAGTGGGCCAGGCGCTGGGCTCTGAAAGGTGGGTTTGCTTGGAAGCCAATTCCAAACCCTAGGCGTAGCCTTAGTGTCCTGGGCGCCCCCCGTTACTGCATCCAGATCCCCAGTGTCCCTGGAGTCAAGCGGAGAGAAGGGGCCACTGCGGGTCAATAACCAGAGCGAGGCTGGAGGGATGTCCAGTGCCATCGTGTCTCTGCCAGGCGTCCAGGAGAGAGGGCTGAGTACGCGCGTTTCCGGCCGTAGCCGGCGCGACTGGACACAGAGCCCGTTGGCCGCCGCACACTGGCCGTCGGGGGAGGACGAGCCGTACACGTCTCCAGCCCCGGGACCCCGGGACGTTCCGCTCAGCTGCTGCGAGCCAGACGCGGTCCCAGGCAGACAGAGCGAGCAGCAGCCACGAGGAGCAGCGGCTGCCGCGTCCTAAGGGGTTGTGCAAGGATTTGGGCCCCTTCGGATCAGGAAGCCGGCGCTACTCCAATGGCCCTGAAGACCAGCCCCGGTGGAGCCGGCCCAGGAGACCCAGCCCCAGCCCGGCGGTGGAGGAGGAGGGGGGGGGAGGGGAGGGGGGAGGAGGGGAAGGAGGAGGAGGAGGAGGAGGAGGAGGAGCACGCGGCCTCCCACAAGGGCAATTCCCGCCGTTTATTATTTCTCTTTCTCTCCTTGTTTTTCTCTTGTACTGTTGGTCCAGAGCCTTTGCCCAGAGCGACGCCCTTCGCCCTTTCTTACTGTGACTTGCCGGACGCTCACTGGCCCGGAGCGCGGGGAGCCGGGAGAGAGCGCCCCCCTGTGGCCCGAGTTCAAGGCCTTGTTCACAGTCGCGCACGGTCGACTTCGAAGCTCACTTGCAACCTTTGAGGGCAGAGAATGTAGTCATCCCCTACCTGAGGTTTCACTTCTCACGGTTTGTTACCTGAGGGCCGCTGTGCCCGGAAATGCTAAGTGGAAATTCCACAGCGCCGCCGTGCGAGCTGCCAGGTGAGCGGCTTGGACGCCCGCAGCCAGGACTCGCCGGGGAGGAGCGGCGCGGGCTTCCTTTCGGCGCAAATGAGCGCACGATGTTTTGAGAGAGGTCACATTCACCCAGCTCTCAGTGCCGTGTGTTGTTGCAGTTGTTCTGTCGTCGGCTAGTCTCCTCCTGCGCCGCTTCCTGACTCTAACTTTGAGGTATGTGTCTGTGCGCCGCAGTTCGCGGCTCCCCGCGAGCAGGTCGCCGAGCCTCAGTACCCGCGGCCAACCACAAGGGGGAGCAGCGCACAACCGAATGCGCCGCGGAACCCGCCAGGAAGGGCAGGTCCTGTCCTTAGATTAATCTGAGTGATTCACGAGCATTTTAATGCCCCGGGCATATAAATTTATCTTTTCAGATCCGTCCTTGGCAGTTGAATTTCTAAATTCTGATTTATTTTCCTATGCTTGCATCTGAACCCGTAATTATCTCACCTATGGAATGGATTCCTTTCCATGAAAGGTACGCTGTTAGGGATGAAGAAAGCCAGAGTCTGGAAGCGCAGCGCTCCCCAGTGGGCCTCTGGGGCTCCCCGCTCCACACTGAGCACCTGTGCCCTGTCAGAGGGACTGCGGCCGGACTTGCAGTGGCTGTTTCAAAACACACATTCATATCAGTGTTCGGGAACGCCGAAGCGGCCTGTCGCGTTAACGTGCCAGTGAAGGGACATAGACGGACGACTCAGAACAGATGCAGACAAAAAGTGTAGAGTAACACCGAAGAGCAGCCCCTGGGCTCGGAGCGAGAGTGTGTGTGGTCAGGAGAGCACGCGGGGCTGGGGAGGCGGACGCTGAGCTCTGCAGGCCAGAGCAGAACAACCCTCCAGCCACGGCCCCCACCCAGCCCACACCGGGCACGTTGGAAATGGCGTTAAAAGTTTAGCCAGGGCCTTCCTTCCTTCAATTCTTTTTCTGTTTCTGTAAAGCAATAAAATAACTCCATCATCTCCACATTCTCCTGATAAACACTTGTCTCTGATTTTCAAACTACCATCATTTCTTTACGGTGAACATTCAAAGAGTGGTCTTCCTGACACGTCCACGCATTGCTGTGAACCACAGACCCCGCACAGGGCTCACAGACTTACTCCCAGCACCTAGCCGTGACCCTGATGCCATAGCGTCCTCTCCTTCCCATTCCTTCCAGCCTCCTCTGGCCTCCAGTCACCTTACCGTCTGGAGGACAGCTCCCAGCCCCCAGTGAGGGTGGGGTCGTGTGATGTTTGTCCCATGCCTGGCTTATCCAACTACCACACTGGTTTCCCGTGCACCCCGATGATCTCCAGGTTGACCTAACCCCATCCTTCTAGGAAAAGCAAGGACTCTGACCTGTGGAGTGACCATGGCAGCAGGGAGGAGACCCCCATTCAATTATACTCAACTCTCAGCCTCCTCGAGATTCTAGAGGAATTACTGCACCATGGAAAATCCGTCTTATCCAACCTCCGTGTTCTCAGAGTACAGAAGGATATGTCCAGTGCTTTCCTGTCTAGTAACAGCTGGTAAGACACAGGCTACTGTGTCACTGTCCTAACCTGCACTGTAGCGTCAGGATTCATAATGTGCTTAGCAAGTGGAGAGAAAAGAAAATCACCCGTCATCCTACCATTCTGATGCCAGTAATTATCAGAGATTCTCTTGCAGTATCCTTCTGTGGGAAGGCATATTTCTCATAGTTCCCATTAAAGTATACACCACTTCTAAAACCAATTTTCTACCTACAATCATAACCATGTTTTTGTGTAGCTATAAGCTTTATAATTACAATTTTAATGACCTCATAATATCCTATCCATGGAGCATATGTTCCATAATTTACTTAACTGGTTTCCATACCGTTAGCCACATGTGCTTTATAAAAGTAATACTGTAAATAATGTGCCATGAGCATGTTTGTACATATGCATTTTCTTTTATTTATCTTCAGGCTGTGTCAATGAAAAGAATTCAAGAGAAAGGGAGGCTCTACTGAAAAAGAAAGAAGGGGGAAAAAAGCTTCCAAACCCTTGAGATGAACAGCACAACCTAGAGTAAGGAAGGAGGTCAGGGGAGCCGGAAGTCCCTGCCAAGGAGGGGAGAGCAAGTGTGCTTGATCCTGATTGGTCATTATGTTAATGAGGGAGATGACAACCCATTCCGGATTGGATGACACTTACATGTGTCTACAGGCCAAAACCCACTGGTCAGGGTCTAGCCTATTTATCTTCACAGGTGAAACAGAATGAGCCCTGTGGGCTTAGAACTCAGACTCATGTGTGACTCACCATGAGCTTTTGGCCACGTGGGACCCTCCTTGGACCCTGAGCTTAAATGTCACAGCCAAACACCCATTCCCAGGCTTTTCAAGTCCCTGGGCACCAACCACAACTTTGTCAACAAACAGCTTCCCAGAGATCTTTGACATTTCCTGCATGTTGAGACAAGCTCTTACTTTATGTTCAGGCTGCCTTTAAACTCACCAGATCCGCAGCAGCACCAAGCATAGTACCAAAATGCGTGTTCCTGACTTGCTGGGCCTGTTCATGTCTTTCCATCTGGGAAGGCTCAGGATGCTGTCTGCCTCTTGCAGGCCACCCACTGGTTACCGCATCCTCTCCTGTCCCGGGGATGCTCCCTCGGACTCTCATATCAGGCAGAACTGCAGAAGCATCAGAGTCGAAAGAGAGGCATTGCCAGGTGTGGTGGCTCACGCCTGTAATCCCAGCACTCAGGAGGCAGAGACAGGAGGATTGCTGAGTTCGAGGCTTGCCTAGGCTACATAGTGAGCTCAGAGCCAGCCTGAACTACAAAGCGAGATCCTGTCTCAAAAAAAAACCCAAAAAAAACAAAAGAGAAGCACTGTGTCAACCCTGACAACAAAAAGAAAGTGGAAGGAAGGTCCTGGCCCACAGCCACATGACGGTAACTGTCTCAAAGTCTTCCAAAACCACAGCTTCACAGGGGCCACCATAGCCCACTCCAAAGGTACTTTTGCGGGGATATCTGCTCAGCCACTATCCGGCCTCCCCTGAGTGATGCCACCCTGGTTATCAGCACTGCGGCCAAGGCTGTGTCTCAGAGTGTCTGATTGTTTCTTTGAGATCGAAATTCATGTGCCAGTCTCCTGAGTGCCTCCCTGAAGGAACTGGCTACTACTGTGCCCCCTCTTCTGCAGCGCTCTCCTCGGATTCCCAGGAAATGTGCTGCCCAAGTCAGCGGCACCTTCGCTTCCATCTCAACTGGTGTCGCCAAGACAGGGGACATTCGGAGTGAGAGGGGGTGGGGGTGCTCTTCCCAAATCTCCTTCTTCCCAAGTCTCCCACCTTGGCATTATGTCCTCTCGCCCCTGCATTATTTTGTCCCGAGACCAACCTTCCCCCTGTGGCCCAGTCCCAATCAGTGGTGCTCCCTCAGAATGGGAGCACAGCAGGGTGTGTGTGTGTGAAGGTTTTGCTTTGGGTTTGGGCAGACCTTGAATTCACTCTAGCCCAGGCAAGCTCCTAGCTCCTGACCCTTGTGCATCGGCCTCAGGAATCCTGGGATTATAGGCATTTACTGCAGCACCCGCTGTGACCCTTATTCCTGACCTGTTAGCTTCTTGGATTAAGAACCACCTAGCAGGGCCAGAGATTTAGCTCAGTGGTTCCGGCGCCTGCCTCGCAAACACAAGGTCCTGAGTTCAATTCCTGGTAACTGCATACAATGCTGGGCGTGGTGACTCACACCCACCAGCCATCAATACCACATACCACAGTGCCGGGCGTGGTGGCCCACGCCTGTAATCCTAGCACTCGGGAGGCAGAGACAGGAGGATTGCTGAGTTCCAGGCTTGCCTGGGCTACATAGTGAATTCAGGGCCAGCCTGAACTACAAAGCGAGACCCTGGCTCAAAAAAAAAAAAAAAAAGAACCACCTAGCAAATTACTAAGGCACCAAGGCATGGCCTTGGGCACTGCTCCGTGCCTGCCTGTGCCGCTGCCCTGGTCTTCTTCCTGGCTGCAGGAAACTGACCAACTCTGCTCTCCCGTGCTCTCCGCCCTGACGCTCCTGGGAATGGGAGCCAATTAGTCTTCTCCTCCTCCAGGTTGTGAGTGTGGGGTTTGGCATCTCAGAGACAGGACAACTGATTGATACACCAGATGCCCACTGCATGACCCCACACCAGGAGACACAAGTTCTGGTAGTGAATCCCGTCTCCACCTCTGGCCAACTTCCAAAGAGCCCAGGCCCCTCCTGTGTTCATGGCTACCGCAAAAGCCTGCAGATCTCAGCTCTGTCCCCTCGGCCATCCCAACCTCGACTCCCACCTGGATCACTCGTCACCCACTCGTCCTTCATGGGCCCAGGACGGGCGAGCGCGGGGCCCTGCAGACTCCAGGCCCTGCCTTCTGTGGCCTGGACTCAAGCCCTCTCCAGCTTCCTGACTCCACTGAAAGGCTCTTGTGAAAGGAGGCAAAGGTGGCAGGTTCCTCTGAGCAGGGGGCTGAGGACGAGTTGTGGGGAACCCCGAACACCCCAAGAATATGCCACGTGCTGGCTTTTCTGTTCATCCTTCTCCCCTTCTGCAACACCACATAGATTGCATGGTTCTTTCTCATTATGTTATGTTCTGCATATTAATAGAATGGGTCTCACGTGACACTGCCGTGCATGCGTGTGCCATGCTTGAGCATACCCACCCCACCCCCCCACCACCTTCTCCTCCTGCAGCAGTCCCCTTCTTCTCTCAAATCCTGTCTTTGTGTTCAGCTTCCACACAGGGGAGAAGTTGCGTCATCTTTTCTGAGTCTGGCTTATTTCCCTTAACATGCTGGTCTCCAGCTCCATCCATCTCCCTGCCGGTTACCTGATTTCCTTCTTCGTTGTGGCTGAGTAAGACTCCGAGTTGGTACACATGCCACAATCACTGGGCGGTCCCCCCGCGATGCCACACCTTGGGTGTTTGGAGTGAGCCACAATCAGCTTGGGAAGCTGGTATCTCTGTAGTGTGCCAACTTGGATCCTGCAGGACATATGCCCAGGAGTGCGGGTAGCAGGATCTTGCGGGAGCTCTAATTTTTAAGGAAACTCTGTACTGGTTTCTACAGTGGCTGTGCGAACTTACGTCCCCATACAACCAGCAAATGTTTGTTAAAGTTTCCAATAACTCCTCAGCTCATGTTGGGAACATGTTTTGGGAGAAATAATTGGAAGATCAAAATTGATCAGGCCTTCCTGGGCAGACAGACTTGACCCAACTCACCTTGGCCTCGGCTAACAACAAAGACTCCGGGGGTCCCACATGCTGTGATGTTTCAAGGCGGAACTACTCCATTGCTGGTGTCTGCCCTGCCCAGCGGGGTCTTCATCTGCATAAAGTCTCTAGGACTGTTGGAGATGTCTGCCATGCCCACTGGGTCTTTGTTACATTCCATTACTCTGAGGTGCTGAATATAAGGTGTGGTAGGCTGGGGCCTGGGGTCTTTTGCTACCCAGAGTAGCATGGATCAGGCCCAATCTCAGCCTCTCTGAACCTCATTTCTGCATAATTATTATCTCGCCGTGTGCCATTCATCACAGGAGACTAGAATCTAATGCAAAAGTTCTAGTTACGTTCCCTCCCCCTGGTTTCCACAAGCTCCTAACCCTTCAGTCTGAACTGATATTTAGAAGATCTTAATTGATGATGAGGACTGCACAATTGTGCATATTTACAAGGTATGGTGTGACAATTAAGTACCTATATGTAATGCATAATAATAAAATTGGTGTACTGCTTTGAGTTGGAAACTCTTGGGCTCTGAGATTATTGTGAAATAGATAATAGATTAATTGTAAGGAATAGTCACTGTAACATACATGAGCGCCAGTGTTTCTGGCACTTCGGACCCCTTTACTCTGTTCTCCACCTCCTCCCATCTCTCCCTGTCTCCTGGTCTCTAGTGTCTAATAGTCCGACATGTTCTACTGTCATGAGGTCGACTTTAGTAGCTGTTGAATGTTACTGAGAACGTGCAGTGTTTGTCTGAGCCTGGTTTTTTTCATTAGCATAACATCTTCTAGCTCCATCTACACTGCCACTGGCACCAGGCTTTCTATACACACGTATGTGTGCACACGCACACGTCCCATTTTCTCAGTCTGCTCCTCTCTAAACATGCACCTGTCAGTGGACATCTTGGTTGATTCCATGTCATGGGTATAATGAATGCTGCAGTGAGCATGGCAGTTCAGGCATCTTTGATTCTTCCTGCGAATGGATGCCCATTGTGGAACTGTTGGGTTTTAAGGTAGTTCTGTTTTTGGCTATTTGAGGAACCTCTGTACTGTTTTCCATAAACTGTGCTAATTTACATTCCCACCAACAGTGTATAAGAGGAGGCCTTGTACAATATTGGTTTTTTTGTCTTTTTATTATAGCCATTTCACTAGGGTGAGGGATCTTATGATTGCGATCTGCATTTCCCCAGTGATGTGTGACTTGGAACATTTCTTTTTCATATACTTGCTTGCTATTCATTTATCTTTTGAGCAAAGTCTGTTCGGATTATTGCTTTTCTTAAACATTTTACCTGGTTTTGCACAGTGCTGGAGATTGAACTTGGGGCCCTGCACATAGTAGGCGAGTTTGCTCATGGAACTGAATCCTCAGGCCTGTCCCCACTTGGAGCACGGTGTGCTGAAAGGAGCTGGTGACCAAAGGACAAACGCCGTGTGATGCACTAATAAGAGGCGCCAGAAGCAGAATGGTGCTTGGGTGGGCAGGGCGGTCTTTCTAGGGGTCTTTTTAGAGCTTTGGAGAGATGCAAATGATCCCGGTGATGATGACTGCTCAGCAGTGTGAACTTGCTTGATGCCACAGAACCAACCACTCACTGAAAACAGCTAGAAGAGTATATTTTCTGTATTTTTACAAAAAAAAAAAAAAAAAAAACCTGAAAGCCCTCAAGGATCTGCCTTGGCTCTTATTTACTGAGACGGACTCTTAACCCCTGTCTCCCCAGCTGCCGCCGTGCGTCCCTGTGTTCTCACAGGTCCAGCCATGTCCACATCTCCCTGCGTCCCCAGACCCAGGCCTGGCCCTTCTCCCCACAGGGCAGGGACAGAGACAGGTTCTGCAGTCACCTCCCCAGAAGCTTCCCCGACAGTCCTCGGCCAATACGCGAGGACAGGACAAAAGTCCCCTTGCACATCTACCTGTTCATCTGTGGACAGACACATAGACCAAGAAGCAAAACTGTTATCCTAGAAGTTGCCATATCAATTTGAGTGAACTTTGGCTGAAAGGTACTTGTGCTTCCAAGTGTTTGCACAAATGGGGCGTTTGGCTGGGAACCCTGCAGCCCGTCTCTAGTCTGACGTGGACAGGAACACAGGAAGCTCCACTCAGACGCTGGGGGGTGCAGAGCGGCCTCTGGGGTATCTTTCCACGCGACCTCCAGTTCCTCCTCTGCACGCAGACGGCACGGAAGACTCCTCCACCGTTCACTACCTGCTCTGAGCAGGTAACGCACCCATGGACACAGACAGCGGCTGGGCGGCTCGAACCAGAGGGAACCACACCAAGCGCAAGGTGTCATGCTCCTCCCATACAGCCCAGGATGCAGAGCAGGATGGAGCACGCTGTGCGTTGCAGGCCCTGGGGATGGGAGTCCCCTGCTCCCAGACAGGAAGTGGGCCGTGGACCTGCCCAGGGGGCCAGGCAAGCTGCCCTCTGCCTCTGGTCCGGAGCTCAGGGACTGCAGTGCAGTGACAGGGGCTTTGTGACCAACCTCCCCAGCCAGCAGCGGGACCAGTCGTGAAGGTGCAGAGGCCACAAGCCTGGAGCTGTGCAGGCCCCAGGCTGAGATCTGTCCCGACCTCCAGGCCCCATGGGTGAATGTGCTACTTTGCTCAGTTGCTCACATATCCTGTGTCTCCACCATCCACACTTGCAGCTGCACGTAGAATAGCCTACGCCCAGGTCCAAACACTTGTCACCTCTCAGTCTGATGTTGGACAGGTGTTTGTTTACCTGTGCCTCACTTTCTTTACCTGTAAAATGGCTTAGACACTAAATTCATTAGTGCATGAAAATGCTTAGACCACTAAACATTTGTGCAGCTTTCAAATGGCGTGAAGTCCCTCTGCCCAGGAAGGAGGGTGCACAGGCTAGTCTTCTTTTGCCACCCTCAGTGGCCCCCCAGCAGAGGTGATGACAGTGCAAATGGCATCCTAGTGCAGGGAGGTCCCCTCGGGGCATCAGCAAATTAAACGGGAACTTCCTTTCCAGTGCAGCAAGAACTTCTGAATTGCCGCTCTCCTGAATTCTCTACAAAGCAAGAATTTCATAAAAACTTTTTTTTTTTTTTTTTGAGACAGGGTCTAGCTTTGTAGTTCAGGCTGGCCCTGAGCTCACTATGTAGTCCAGGCAAGCCTCGAACTCAGCAATCCTCCTGTCTCTACCTCCAAGTGCTGGGATTACAGTCATGAGCCACCATGCCCAGCATTGTGGTGTGTGGTTACTGGGGATCGTACTCAGGACCTTATGCTTGTGAGGTAGGCACTGGAACCACTGAGCTAAATCCCCAGCCCATAGGAGACATTTTTATCTACCGGTTTTATTTTAAGTACGGGAAGGTATTTTCATAACTACTGACAAATATGACTATTTTTTTCTAAGTAAAAATATCTTACTCCAGGCTAAGAATTGCTAAATCTTCAAGCACCCTGAGCACATCTTTTTGTGAGCATGACCTTTATTTCCTGGGGATTGATCCTGGAAGGTAACTGTTGGGCAGCACAAAGTGCCATGTATAGTTTGTGAAAAACTGCCAGGCTGTGCCCCAGGATGCCAGTGCCACTCAGTCCAGCTTCAGTCTCCACAGGAAACCCTGCCAAGCTTAGCCTCAGAGCGAGGCCTCTGAGAGCTGCTTGGATTATGGAGATGTTGTACCTACCTGTGTGGCTAGGCAGTGGAGTGGAAAGATGTGTCGCCCTCCCTACCCCTCCTCCCCTTTCTGCTTCCTCTCTGCTTTCTGCCATGCTGTGAGCAGCTTTTCCCTGCCATGCCCTTCTGTCCAACTGTCCTGCTTTGGAGTTAGAAAATGAAGACTGAAACCGCTACAAGCTGCTAGCCAAAATAAACCTCTCCTTTTTAAGTTGAGCATGTTGGGTGTTGAGTCTCTGCAACAAGGAAAATAACTAAGATACATTCTCACCAGCATCTGCTGCTGACGTGAATTTTCGTTTCAGCCATCTGAAAAGGTGCATGGTGACATCTCACTGCTGTCTTGATATGCATTTCCCTTATGGAAAACAGTCTTGAGCATCTCTTCATATGCTGTGTGCTGTCTGTATAACCCCTTCAGTGAAGATTTGTATTTCTGTCCTTGTCTTTTGTTCATTTTCTAAGTAACTTTTTTTCTTCTTGCTGTTTGATGCTGAGAATTCTTTATATATTGTGAATACTAGTCCTTTGCCAGATGTGTGGCATGAAAGTGTTCTACTCTGGAATTGTCTTGTCGCCCTCTTACTAGGGTCTTTCTCCTAGAGCAAGTTTTTAATTTTTATGAGGTCAAATTGTCATCTTTCAGTTTGTGCTTTTGATTCTTTCACTTCCTAGCAACTTGTAGGCCCAGAAGGTTCAGCACCTTGTACTCTCTGAAGCCTATGACCACAGAAGCTTAGAGAGAAGAGTGGAAACGCCATGTACAGATAGTGGTGGTCACAACTCTCTAAACATCATAGTCAGAATGAGTACATCTTATTTTCTCTAAATAATACTGCATTTAAGTTCATTTTAGAAAAAGAGTAAAAGGATAATCTAAAGGACAAAAGCCACCTTGCAGAGTGTCCCTCAAACACCCTTGAGATAGAGCCCTGGTCCCTATTAGTTTGGTGCCATTAAAGATTGTGGACATGTTAAGAGCTGGAGCTTGGTGGGAGATCTTTATGTCATGGGGCCTGTCCTTGAAGGGGCCTGTGGACCCAGACCCACTCTCCCTCCTTGTTTCTTGCTTCTGGGGATAAGGTAAGCAGCTCGGGTTAGCCTTGTACTACCGCTATAATTCTAACCCCAGGCTCAAAGCATCTGGGACTACAAACCATGGACTGAAATCTCAGAAACTATGAGCCAAAATAGGACTGTTCTTATGAATTGATATGTCAGTTTGTTACAGTAACAGAAAACTAACGCGAAGGAATTCCTCTAATCAAACTGGGACAATTTGAGCATCAGAAAGAATAATGACCATAAAACAACGAATGAATAATAATCATCTAAAGGTCCATAATAGGAGAGAGAAAGAGAAACATGTGTTTATTTAGGAGTCCTTGTCTGGAAAGTAAACATGTAGAGAGAAACAGGAAATGATTATCTTAGGAGTCAGAGTTGGGGTGGGGGTGAGCACGTTGCGGTGTGGGTAATGTTCTGTTTTTCAACCCATTGATTCATTTTCCTCAGTCCAGAGAACGGTTATATTTGAAAAGGGGAGATCTATAAATAATTAAGAAATAGAACTAATGCTTGCAAAAATGTTATCAAGAAAACCATTTTTATAAGTGCATTTTTAGGGCTTCTTAGAGAAGCCCAGATGAGAAAAATCAAGTTGTCAGAAGAGAATTAGCTTTATAATAAATTCTCTCTCCTCATTTTAGAAGGCTTTGCAGATTCCTCAAGCTATAAAATGTCTACCGTTTTCTAAAAGTAGGAAGAGGAAATGAAATGAAACGAAGAATCTCCTTAATATGAATTAACACCCAGCTAACTTGGGATCTTAAGTGGATTGACTTTCTTTAGCTCCATATGAAAATATTAATTAAGCTATCAAAAGAAATTTGATTTCCACAGAAAAGGAAAGTGATGAGGCCTGGAGGAGACTGAGGCGAGTCCGCTGTGTGCAGAGTTGGGGCTCTGCTCCGCCAGCCTGGGGCCAGCTGCGTGCTGCCGGCTCCTCACTGCTGCTTCTTCCCTTCGGCAGCTTCTGCAGCCCCTGCAGCCCCTGTCATGACCTTGTTGATAGCAGGCCACGTGATAAAAATGCAAAAGCACAGGCAAATTCTGTCTCTCCTGGCTCCATTTTATTTTTCTTCTTCTTCATGTTAACACATTACCCTGTCCAGAAAATTATTTTGATCTCTGACAACTCTTATTTATTCATTCTTACGGATGAGAGCAGAAGCTTGGGTGGTGCAAAATGATACAAATCCAGAAAACTTTTATATTTGAGTTTCAAATGTAGGCTTGTACTTATATTTGATTATGCATATGTTTAATATTCTGGGAATTTAATTTAGACAAAACAACCACTCACAAGAGAAGAGTCTACCTGGAAAAAAAATCTGAGATGCTATCCTGGGTCCTGAACTCCATGCCTAGTCCAATATCAAGTAGCAGAAAACAGGGGCAACACACCTGATGGACAGACTGACCAACCTCCTCCAACCCTCCCATCACCTTCCCACTGTCTCCCCCTGGCTGAGGAAATCGGGTTTTCCCATGTGTCCCAATACTGCACAAGTCTAGGGGCAAACATGACATTTGCTGCTAGTACCTGGGAAGGCAGTATTATGGCCACCTTCCTGGCAATTGGACAGAATAACTAACACTCACAACTTAAAGGAAAGATTCATGGGCCGGAGGATTAGCTCCGTGGTTCCAGCGCCTGCCTCGCAAGCACAAGGTCCTGAGTTCGATCCCCGGTAACCACATATAATGCTGGGTGTGGAGACTCACGCCCACCAACAATCAACACCGCATACCACAATGCCGGACATGGTGGCTCACGCCTGTAATCCCAGCACTCGGGAGGCAGGGACAGGAGGATTGCTGAGTTCGTGGCAGCTTACCTGGGCACCATAGTGAGCTCAGGGCCAGCCTGAACTACAAAAGTGAGACCCTGTCTTAAAAAAAAAAAGGAGAGATGCATTCGGTTCAATTTCTGGTGGGTTTGTTCATGGGCAGCCAGCTTCCTGTCAGGAATGCGGCAGGCATGTGGCTGAGAAGAGAGGCCCATCTCAGGGCGTCTGAAAGCAGCAGGGACTGAGGACAAGAACTCTTCTTTCTGCTCACTCCGGGTGACCCACTTCTTCCTGCCAAGTTCGGTCTTGAGCAGCACAGCTGGCTAAGAGTTCATCAATAGACGAAACTGATGATGACCCAGTCACCTCTTAAACAGGCTTTTGGGAGAAATTTAGACCTAAACCAGGCCAGGGAGCTTCACCCTCAAGAAGACCACTGTCCAGAGATGGCCTTTCCTCGCTTACTCCCCAAGGGGAGTCCACCATACCCCAGGAGGGACCCTGGGGTCCACCCACTGGAAGTACATGCCTACCCCACTGTGCACACACACAGGAGAATGCATCAAGCCAACCCAGGAACACATACCGGTTCTCCCCGAAGTCCCCGTCCCGTGGCTCCTTTCTGAACCCCAGGCTCGTCACTCCCTCGCTCCACGTGACCGGTCAGCTTGAGGGAACTAACCGACCTGCACGCTGAAGACACCAGCACAGCCCTCCCGCTCCCTGAGGGTCTCCCTGTGGAAAACATGAAGCCCCTGCTAACCTCTCGGTCGCCCCCACAGCGCAGGCTTGTCTGAGGGTTTAGGCACGGGCAAGAACTGCAGAAGGCCGGTGGGAAGGCAGCGTGGAGGGGCAGGCTTTTCATGGCGGGAACTGAAATGTGGAGAGAAGGCAAGAAGGAAGGAGGGAAGGAAGAAGGGAGGGAGGAAGGGAGGGGAGGGAGAGAGAAAAGACAGGGAGGGAGGGAATGCAAGGAGAGAAAGATGCAAAGAAGGGCAGACTGAGGGGGACTCTGCTGGCTGTGGGTGTACAAAGAAATGCTTTCAAAACACAGACGGACATAACACCCCAAACTTTCTTTCCCACTCCAGCCAACTTTGAAAAGATGCTTTTCTGTCGGGGACTTAAAACATCTCACGTGCCACACAGACAAGAGCAGACGCCCCCTTTCCTAGACACTTGCAGCCTTCATCTCTGGTTCTGGCCGCCGCTGACGTGATGCAGGGGGTGCCCGCGTGCTCCCCGGGCGAGGAAGCGCAGCAGCTAAATAGAGGAAAGCATTTTGCCTGCAGAGTTCGTGGAAGATGGCTGCAATCGGGAAATAAATTAAACATGGATGAGGCAGCAGGCAGGGAGGCCATTCAGGAGGCGGTCACAAAACCCTGGGTGAAGGACCACAGCAGACGGGACTCAGGAGATGGGGCCAACTAAAGAAATATCTGGCATCACTGTGAAGATGCCACGGCTTCACCCTCAGCTGTGCTCTGCAGGAGGGCACAGCCTGTGCACCGCGCGGAGGAGCAGTGCAGGGTCGGGAAGCCAGACCAGTTCGGGCTCAGCCCATTGACATGGGGATCCCCACTTAGCATGTTGGCTCTGTGTCCCAGGCTGGGCTTTCTGGAAGCAGACCCTGAGTCGGACATTGGTGTGTAGCATGCTCATCAGAGATTTTTATGGGCTGGATGGTGTTCACCAATGTTCGCATGCTGAAGTCCAGCCTCTCAGGACTTCCAGATGTGACGGTACTTGAGACAAGGCTTCCCAGAGTCAGAATGAGGTGATTGTTGAGGGAATGTGATCATAGCAGCCAGTCGGCAGAAACTGAAGGTGCTGTTCCACATCCTAGAGTGCCCAGCACAGTGCCCCCCAGAAGAATTATACATCCCTGATGTCAACAGTGCTCACAGTGGACGCTTCCTCCTTGCTGGGGGTACCCTTGTGGACAGCAACATGTTTTGCAGATACCTTCGCTTTTGACAATCGTCACATCTCTCCATCCACTCATCACAGGACTTTGCCCCAGACCTGTTGCTCCTGATATGCTGTCCTTCTCTTTCTGAGCTCCTGACCAGTCAACCAGGCTATTCGCCACTGCTGGTGAGTCAGTGTGACTCTAACCTTTACCACACCCCTCACTGCGCAGGGTCCGTGACCAGTGTACTGGCCACAGCCCCGACCTTTGGGGATGTTGTCTCTTGTCACTGTCTTCAAGGTCACCCTCAAAGGAGGGCATTTACTGTCCATTTTTGGCTTTCATCCTCACACCAACCCAGCCCATCTGTAAAACCACAGCTTTCTCTTCCTTGTTCTCACTGAAAACTCGCACACACTCTTACTCACACACACGGGCCCACAGGTGGACTTGAAGATCAGGGAGCTGCTACCAAGAGACGGCATCTGGAGGTCTGCAGCACCTCCCCAGGAAGCTCGTCAGACCTCCCACCCTGGTCCTGCTCAGCCCTGCGCTCACCAGCTTCATCTGAGAACCGACCACTGACTGCCCCTGAACCCGCCCAGTTGTAGGAAATAAGGTGTCAGATCATAAGTACACAGATCATTACAGACCCCTCTGTGGTCATATCCTGCCCGGTGGTAAGAAGGAAGACAGGACCTTTTAGGACCTGGCACAGTGGCAGATGGTCTTTCTCAAAAGATGTGTGGTTCTTCATTGAGCATGACCTTGTCTTCAGCCCTGTGGCTTTGCTATAGCAGAAGACGTAAGACTCACTAACTTTTAAAGGATAGACTTTTTATACAGCGGAGGACCTGGAAGAGAGCCAGCCTTGGCGAGGTCCTGAGGCGCCAGAACGTGGTGTGGTGTGCTGGGACGAACCATGTGTGTGGCTCAGGCTTCTCTTCTTAGAGAGTCACTAATCCACCAGGGAACAGGGTGCCTCCTCAGCCCCATTTACCCTTGAATACCATCTCCAAATGCCATCACTTCCACCCATGGCTATGTACACTCCCTGAGAGCATCTGAAGGAACCCCCTGTCACCAAGGCACTAAGAAATGAGGCACTTGCTCCATCAAGTGTCCACAGAAGGCCAGGTCAGGGTGGGGCACACTGCAATGGCACAGGTTTCCTGATCTCATGGGAGTACCTAGGAGCTGGCTGGGTCAGTCGAGGAAGTTGGCACTGTGGTTACACTTGGGAAGTCCTGAAGCCACTGGAGAGACAAGACTTATGGTCAGACATCAGGATGTCCACAACCCTGGAAGACAGACCAGCACCTATGCAGACCTGTGAGCAGGGACTTGCAGGATGACCTAGCTTAGCTATTTGTGCAGCTACCTGGTACACAATCTGGGGGCTGAAGAATTAACAAGTGGGGCCTTATCTTACTGAAAAGCTTCTGCAGGACAAGAGAAATTACCAACCGAGCAAAAAGACAACTTACAATGTGAGAAAGAATTTTATCAGCCATTCTCAGACAAATATCTACAATATATAAAGAACTTTTAAAAATCAAACTCCCCGAATTTAAAGACCCAATTCAAAAATGGGCATCTGAAATGAACAGATATTTTTCAGATGAGGGAAAAGAGTGGCAAAGAAACATTATGAAAAAATGTTCAACATCACTGGCCATTCAAGATGAAAATACAAACAACACTGAGATTCCACCTCACTCCAGAAAGAATAGCTGTTATCATGAAATCAACCAACAACAAATGTTGGTGAGGCTTTGGGGAAAAAGGAACCCTTCTCCACTGTGGGTGGGAATGTAGACTGGTGCAACCACTGCAGAAATCCATGTGGAGATTCCTCAAGAAGCTAAGATTAGAGGTCCTATTTGACCCTGCTATTTCTCTGCTGGAGATATTCACAAAAGAATTAAAAGCATCATACTACAGCAATGTATGCACACCCATGTTTACAGCAACACAGTTTATAACAGTCAAATCCAAGAAATAGCTCAAATGTCCTTTACTGGTAGCTAGATAAAGAACCTATTGGGAGTTTTTTAGTTGAATATTACTCAACCAGAAAGAACTATAAATTAGAGACATTTATAACTAAATGGATGCACCTTGAGCCCACACTCATAAGTAAAATAAATAGGAGACAGATGTGTAAATACCATATCATTTCTCTAGTATGAGAAGCTGAAGATGTAAATAAGGTCCAGAATGTATGATAAGTATTGTGAAATAGGAAGAAAATGTTCAAAGGGAAAGGGGAAATAGGGGGCCAGGAGTAAAAAAAGGGAAAGAAAAATTCAGTGGTAAAAACAAAAAACAGAAACAAAGCTTATATATATATATAGGGAGTTGAGGGGTTGTAGGAAGGGCAAGGCAATGGTAAAAAATTAGAATCTAGGACCGGAGGGTTAGCTCAGTGGTTCCAGCGCCTGCCTCGCAAGCGCAAGGTCCTGAGTTCGATCCCCGGTAGCCACATACAATGCTGGGTGTGGAGACTCACACCCACCAACCATCAATACCACATACCACAGTGCTGGGTGTGGTGGCTCACGCCTGTAATCCCAGCACTCGGGAGGCAGAGGCAGGAGGTTTGTTGAGTTCAAGGCTTGCCTGGACTACATAGTGAGCTCAGAGCCAGCCTGAACTACAAAGCAAGAACCTGTCTCAAAAAAAAAAAAAAAAAGAGAATCTAGATATGTCATGTAAGTATAAATTCTCAATGAGGATATGATCATAATGTATTCCTAAAATGTATCAATAAACTGAACTTATTTTTTAAAAAATCTGGTGGCCGTGAAGTCCAGGTTTGGGGCTATATCTGGTAGAGCCTGTGTGCTATGTCATCCCATGGTAGAAGCCATCATGTGGCAGAAAAGCAGAAGAGGCTGAGGTCCCTATAATACAGAGCCCCTGTTGGGATACTAAGCCCAATTTGCTCACCTCTCGAAGGCCCCAGGTCACAGCATCATTGCACTGGGGAGTAAATTTCAGAGCATGAACTTTGGGGATACTTCAGACCCTAGCACTTACCTATACAGGAAGTGGAAAGAACAAATTTGGGGGCAAGAAACTCTTGATGAAAGGAATGTGGATGAAGTTCTTGGAATGTTCACAAAGTGTGAAACAATCCAAAATCCAGGTAAATGCAAGAGACATCCACCACGACAGAGACTTTACAATAATAATTAGATGTACAAAAGGACAGATCCTGTACCTGTCAGATAGCTGCTCCCCCATCACCCAACAGTAGTCCTGAGGAGGGACAGGAGTTATACAGGCTGAGCAACAGGGCCTGCCCCTCTCCAATGTGTGGTTGGGTACTTCCCCATGCATCTCCAATATGGCTCCATTCCCTGGGCAGAGTAGGGCAGGTAGTGGGCAGTCTGCTGCTTCCTGCGAGTTCATTACTCTGACTTCCTTTGTCATGGAGGAGGCAGTAGTCTATCTTCGAAGGGATGAGCTCATATATGGGCGTGGATTTGCCTTTTCGGTCCTCAGCACTCTGCCAGACTCACAGGTGTTGGACCTCAGTAATTCCTATGCATAGCCACACTAGCCCTTGCCACACCAACTCCAACCAGTGCACACTTCTTGATTCCAGAAGTTGATGGAATATGTTGGTCTCACCCACACCCTGCCATCACTCTGGAGCAGTGTTAATAGAATAGCAGCAAGGACCAGAGGCCCCATTTTGGCAGCAGATGGGAGGCAAAACCCTTGAAGTTGTTGGTGGCTGGGTTCAGCATATGCCCCAAACCAATGGCCAGAAGCCATTGGTACCATCTTCCCAGAAGCCAGATTCCCAGATGTAGGAAGCAAAGGGGGGAGGTAGCAGCGCTCCCGAGTTCACTGCACCCAAGAAGGCGCCAGGGAGGCCTTTTTCATCCTGTGATCTTGGCGTCAGAGGGCTTGGAAGTCCTACCTCCAAGAAGACAGTGATGCCCAGGAATCTTCCTACTGCTAAATCAGGAGCGAGGCTGCTCTGGCTGTGGGTGCCTCAGAGTACTGAGGCCTAAGACCTGGGCAGGGAGACCAGGGTTAATGCCCTGGGAACATGGGTTCTTGCTGTGCAGCGCAAACAGGAGGGTGAGGAGAGGAGGCACTCACCGAGGGCAGCCTCCTCGCACTTCTTATCCAACAGTCTTCATCATGGAAACCTGCCATCAAATAAGGCCACCCAGGACCCAAGCCCAGCTGGAAGAAAGGTTCGAGTGGCCACTGTACAAAGAGAAAGCCCCTCTCACTGAGGCCCAGGTGAGCGGGAGGAGCAGTGCCATGTCTCCTGCAGCCTCACCTTCAATCAGCACCGGCTACAGGGATGGGAGCGAGCAGGTTTATGCTCGCTCTTTCTGCTGTCTTTCCTACCACCCCAGTTCCATGACACGAAGAGCGCTTTTAGGGCTGAAAAGGAAGGGTTCATGTGGGCACATCTCAGCTGATACACCACAGGCCAGCTGAGATGATTCAATAGAGGGTGCACTTCGATGCCCCTCTGCGAAGAGCACAGAGGGGACGTATGCCCCAAGACCTTGTCAGTAGGCTCCTTGGGATTCTCTTTGAAGCTTTCTCCATGTGCTGTGTGGCTGGGACTCAACCGCCAATGTCATCCGACCTCTCTCGGGTTCTGTTTCGGGGATCAGGCAGTGGGGACACCAGCAGGAACAGGAGGGCGCTGGTCCCACTGCTGGCTACCTTCACTGGCAGCATCTGTCTGTCCTCCATGGGACTTCTCTGGGTTACATAGCTGTCTTTCCTTTGGCCCCTTTAGCTTTGCTGTGGTTTGACTGATTCCCCAAATTCTGTATGTTGGGAACCTAAACCCCAAGTCCATATGCTGGAGGTTCACTACGGGGAGGCATTGAAGAGGTGACTGGTCACAAGGGCCCTGTCCTCATGGCGGACCGACTATCCACAGCTGAGTCATCGCAGGACAGCTCTGCTGCAAAAGCAACCCCCTCTGACACACTCACTCTGCCTCACTGCTATGCCTTCTGCCAGGCTGTCCTCGCCAGGTGCTGCCAGGGGCTGGCATTCTGCCCTCGGGGGGGGGGGCGTGTTACTGTCTCATTTCACAGATGAAGAAATGGAAGCTCAAGGAGCCACAGTCAGTGCTTTTCAGAGCCTCATGGGTAAATGACGGGCGCCGGGCTCTGTCTGCTCCTCCTCTGCCAGCTCCTAACGGTGGCTCCGTACCGCAGCCATTGCATCCAGGTGGGGACACCCCATCGACTCCCACTTTGTTGACACACGTTTCCAAGAGGGGAGAGGATGAGCCAAGTGGAAATGTCCCTGCAGGATCAGCAGCGGCCCTAATTTGCATTTCCCTGAAATTCTACTTTCTGTAGGGAAAAAGGGACAGGAAGTAGAACTGTCCACCTTAGCAGTTGCACGGCTTGTTTCACAGGAGCAGAATGGTACGTGTGTTGGTGGCTGTGGTTACAGAATATGGCCCAGGGTCATTATTTATAATAGGCAGCTGCAAAATGCAGTGACAAAGCTGGCATGCAGCCACCAAGCAGTGTAACATTTTAATTAGGAGGCATTTTCTGGTTTGGATTTTAAATGTCCTGTCATTGCAAAGAAAAAGCAGCTTTCAAGAAGGATGGGCATCATGACAGAGGTGAGGACCGAGGAGTGTGTGGTGTTTGCCTGAGACACCAGAGGAAGGGATGCCTGGCTGGTATCTTCTCCCCAGCATTTCGGCAGCATCATCATCAGTAATCATATGAAATTATGCATCACTGGAGAGCAATGCGTGTAACTGGGGTAGAAAATATGGGTTAGTGTTTCCATTCCAAGACCAGCCTAGGAGGGCCTGCCTGGCACCTGTGTGTCTCTGGCCTGGCATGAACGCCCTTGGGACAGTGGGGACACATATGAGCTCACAGCCAGGACTGCAAGTGTTTGAGAGTCTCTGTTACCCTGCAGGCCAGACCCAGCTCTGCTGGAACTCTGGACTGGTCATGGTGCTGGAGACATGACGCTGGAGGGGCGGAGCATGGAGAGCAGCTAGGTAAACAAAGGCGAAAGCAACAAAGGGTGCAGTTGTGCAGGGACGAACAGAGACTGGTGCTAAGGCCCTGACTGCTGTCACAGTGGGTGCAGAGAAGGCCCCGATCTGCTGTCCGCAAGGCTGGTGGTTTGGTTCTGCTGAGTCCAGTGGCCCAGGCTCTGGGGAGCC